>OY757318.1:51848182-51888080 GCA_963583905.1 Stenurella melanura | reverse complement strand
TTTCATGAAATGAAAGCAACTTTAACGGACATTAATAGTGCTCAAAGGATATTGTTGTAATTACTAATTAAACAGTACGTTTTCCAAAATTGAATTGTGTAAGCCTTTCCTTTTTGATATAATTAAGTTCACATAAGAGAAAACACCAATACTTATGACCTGACTTGCTGGGGTTATATTATATTAAATTCTAGATTCAAAAAGCCGAGAATAGAAACCGAACTCAAGGGGTGAGCAATATTCTGATAGTCAATTTGCTAAATCAAAAAATAATGTAGTTGATTGTCATCACAGGCTTACTATAACTTTAACGTAACTGAAAAATATTTAAATAAGCACAAAAATAGAAGGATTCAACGACAGGTCTTTATAAAGTTCACCGCAAAGACCAGGGAAAAACGGTTTAATTTAATGAAACGGAACTTGTCAATTCAAAAACGGAAATATAACAACGACAATATATTATCAGAAAGTTCTTTTCAAAATACACGTACTATAATAAACATATGGCAACCAAATAAACAACACGACAAAATCAGTTTAGCTAATTCTCAACAAATATACTAAACAATATAACGTAACGGTGTTATTTCCGCTACATATTTGCAGCCCATGAAACGTAAATCCTAACAATATTTATGGTTAATAAATCTAAACACGGCAACAACTTACGAATGGCCCTTAACATAAAATAGAACAAGCAAGTTAAACAAAAGCCAAAGCCCACAGTAACTGCTGTGGATAAACATGAAATGAAAATGTACACACGAATTGAAAATTTAAACAAACCTTAACTACAAAGTTACAGTGCTAATAACATTTAAACGTAAGTGTTTATAAGAATTAAATAACCCGTGCCCCGATCGCTCGACGTCACTGGGGTTCGTTAACGAACAGTCGAAACAGTTATCACTAAATACGAAAATTCTGTCTCATCAAATAATTGCAGATGTCGTAAAACCAAAATATTTCTAATGTAATTATTGCGTCAACCAATTTTACATTGAGATATAACAGGTTTGTCTGAAATTCAAAGTTTCTAACACATACTTCAGTTCTAACAAATATCCTCCAATATTATTCAACGATATGCAGAATTTTACTGGACATCAAGTTGCTTACTCATATCATAACCGAAAAAATAGGAAATACTCGGGTTATTACCGATATAATTTATAAGAAATTACCACACTCGACATTTAACTGTAGCAACGTGTAATTTTCATTTAGACTGGATTGAACTTAAGGTAACTTGTACTTTTAGGGCACTAAATGACTTTGCACACTAAACAAATTAGAGCGATAACTGATTCAACAATCTCCCCTAAATTTATCGAAGTAATCTTTGTGATCTAGCCTCAGGCAAATTGACCCGCGGTACGACGTCTCCCCTTCTCTAGTTATAGGCTCGCCCCCTATTGGTTAAACATTTTTCATGCATAGCCGACAGGATTTAAATTCAAATAATGCACGGACTAGTAGCGCATGCTTTTATAAAAGATGCACGTTCCAAATTGCGGCACGCATAATTTAAGTTTACAAATTAACTTATAGCATATAACGACAAGTGATCGTTACAACTTTACTTTTCGTTTATCACCAATTTATTGTAATTTATATGTTGTCGCATTTTCAATATATGATGTGCCATTTTCAAACGACAAAAGATAATGAACATGTAAAAATAATTTATAGGGAACTTCTAATAATTTCAAGATCATGAATCAAATAATAATAATAATAAAGAATTTGTTGCTCAACAGAATCTTTCATTCACAGAACAATTTTTCGAAATAAAAATAAATTTCATAAATGCAAAGTATACAATATAAAATATAAAAAGAAAGTATAAAATATAAAATAATTATTTAGTTTACAGTAGTTTAATATTTTGGTTGTCTACTTAAGTACATATTTAAATATAGGTTACAATCTATTTTGGACACAGAGTTTTATGGTCTTGAAGTAATTATTTGAAGAAAGATTAAACATGTCACATGGTCACCAATAGAGTTATATATTTCCATCGTGGAATAAATAGGTGATTTAGCAAGGACGTTTGTTCTTTCAGATGGTAGTGCAAAAGGCTTGACACGAGTCTAAATGTGGAATTCTAAAATTAATTTGCGATAGAACTTCTCGAGAGTCTATTGTATTTTCGATCAGTTTGTAAATAAATATTAAATTTGACATAATTCTTATGTTTTCCAATAAATCAAAATTAAACCAGATTATCATTAAATAATTGGGATATCCCTGTTTGGGATATTGGTGATCTATTTTAAAAGAAATGCTTAAGAAATTTTCGCTGAACAGATTCTAATGATTGTGAATATTTCTCATAAATAGGATTCTATATTACCTAACTATACTCCAACTTCGAACGCACAAAACACACATATAATACACTGAACTGAAGGTACCTTGTGAAACATCTTGAAAATAATTGTTAATTATAAATTAAACACTGCTTTTAGATGAATCAATCAATATATTATAAATACTCTACATATGTTTCGGCTTATTAGGCCTTCTTCAAGAGTATTACATAGTGAATACTAAAGTTTCCGACGTGCTTATTCTAATTTATACCTAAAAGTATTTATGCCTTAATCTATTTATGGCCTAATCTATTTAAGACTTAATTTAACATCCTTAATTATTTGAATGTTTGGAGTGGACCTAGCTGATTATATAAATCAAAGGATAGTTCTTAATAATTAGTTTATTATAGGGGTATTCAAGAAATTTTGTTGGTCATTTGTGGTACAAGGGTTGTACTTGAAAGATTTTTTGATTTCTAGTTGTTCTAGCAGATCTAAACGTTTACCTTTTCTTTCTGAATGAAGTAAATTTATGTTATCAGTATCTATGAAATGGTTGTTTTCAATACAGTGTGTTGACATTCCTGTATTTTCATTGTTATTTAAGATTGATTTTTTGTGTTCTTTTACCCTGTTTACAACGCTTCTACCACTCTGACCGATATAGACAGCATTGCAATCTTTACAATTAATTTTATATACACCAGATTTATCAATTTTATTAAGTTTTTCTTTGTTATTAACCAAACAGTTTATTAATTATAAGTCTATAGCCGATGCGGTCAAGAGCCTTCGAGAAGTATATTACGTCTACCTGTCCTCATTTGGCTAGTACATTAGAAATAAATTGGGGTAGACACGCTAAGTTAGATATTGTAAAGCGTTTTTCCATAAAGACATGTTGAGATACAGAAATTATTTTTTTTACAGCAGAATATATTACGTTATACATCGCCACCTTGAAAACCTCTTGCGAAATAGGATCAAATAGAAATACTCTGTAGTTAGGCATATCACTAATGTCACCATTTTTGTGTATGGGACATACTCTTGCCAGTTTCCAGCAATCAGAAAATGTACAAGTTTTTAGCGATAGATTGAATAAGATTAAAATGGAAAATTAGAAACATAAATAGAACTAGAATAACCATTACAATTTTTTGTAAGTAATTTTGGTTTTAGATATTCCAATTTGACTGGTGAACACCTCGTCAATATAAAATAAAATTAAATAAAAGAAGAATCTACATTTAACATACTGGGGGCTCGAACCGGCGACCCTTGGATTCAACCAACAAAGTCAAATCAAAACCAATCTATTTAACACAAACGTACACAATTTTGCCCTTCCCTGATATTCGTGTCGGAGCCACTCAGACATACATGGCCCTGATCGTCGTAGCAATTGAAGGACTGAGCGGGGCAAGGCTACGTAAGGCTTAAAAATAGTTAAAAAATAACATAATATCTTGCATGTTCCAACATAAATATTAATTAGAATTATACGTGTAATAGAAAACTTAAATAATTCAAATAAGAAAGCAAATGGCGCATGTGTAAATAAATATCGGAGATGAATATAACAAATTGACAACGCCTGATATGGTAATATGTGTTTTATTCGAAAGGATGCGTTATGCTCTCCGATTTCTGCAATATTGTCTGTAAGCGGACTATCTCCAAGTGTGAATTGGTATAATTTTTGAGGTATAACTTTGATGTAGTCTGCTAGTGGAATTATGTCGTGATAATGTGCATATATGTCTCTTAAGAAGGCGGTCGTGATGAGATGAGGTTCATAAATTTATATTCCAAAATTTTTAGTTTTCTCATTGCGATGACCGACGTGCTGCACCACGCCGCCGGCGTGACGAGGTCGGTCTTACAATAACGGTGGAAATTTATTTCTTATTCTGTGTGTTTATTCTGCCGCACAAGACCGGATACAGGCACCTGAACATGGAACAGACTATCCGTACAGTGTACAGTTTCGCCTAAATCCCAGCTAAACGTTAGTAATTTATCTAAGCATACACCCAAGTACTTCACGTTCTCTCACCCGCATCTAAGAATACATTCTTTAATTTCGAGCAGACTTTTGAGGAAAAATCTTTCTGCTGAAAGTAACCTCTCTAATCCCACGCTGGTGTTGGTTACTAAATAGTGTTTTTGGATTTAAAAGAGTGAATTAATTAAAGAAACACTTGTTGTTCAAATAATTTCAGAAATAGTCCTATAATGAAATATAAATGCTTTTATAATGCTAATTCTAATCTACTTGTTAAATTCGTTGAATAGGTAAATATATTAAATTAGCCATCACTAAAATAAATAGTGAATATAGTTATATAGCATATTATATTACAGTATAAAATAGATGCTATTACCATTAATTTCGGGACATTCTAAAGTCCAGGGATTTCTTCTGTGTACCCAGGACGCATAGTATATCGAGATTGCCTAAATATAGAAAATCATTACCTGAACCTAAACTATTGATGCTGTTCTTTGGAGTCTAAAGAAACATTAGAGCTTTGTCCATCTATTTTCAAATAAATCATATAAGAAACTAGAGAATCCCGACATGTTTATTTTTAAACCTCTGAATTCTTCAATTTGGTGATTTACAACTGACTTTTCAATCAGGTGATGATAGAACATTAGCGATTCTTCAAGAGATTTTGTAAAGATATATTGGAGACATATTTACTGCTATCACGAACTTTAATTCGTGAATGAATATTCTGAGAGTTTTTTGAAAACATTACTTATGACAATTGCTCTTATGGTTCTTATTCATTTACTGTTCCTTTAAAATAGTTATTATTAAAGCCCTATGTGTTATGGAGTTGTATATTGCTAGTTTATATTTTTGGATTAAGAGAATAATTTGAAATTGTGGTATCAAATGTCGATTTTCGGTAAATTTTAATGTTATTTTACTATTTCGTATCAAAACTAAATTCAGAACTATTTCGAGAAAATTAGACATATTCTTCATTTATGGTGAATATTTCGTAAAATACTTATTTTTGAGTAAATTTAATCTATTCAAAAGGGTCAAAAAGGCAATAAATTCAACACTGTGTCGGATCAACTTTTATTTTAAATGGACGTGACCAGTTTTATACTAACAGAAATTTCACAATACCTCTGACATATTTTGCAAAATGATGTTAGAGATATTTACCAAAAATGCGCTCTCTCCCTCGATCTTGGTTTGTAGGTTCCTGAGGGAATATATAATAATGCTTATTCACATAATGTTGAATTGCTCAGAGGATTAAGAAATTTTTCTTTTACTTTGCCAATTGACGTTTATTTTTACTACATTATTTATTATTTATCATAAAATAATAATAGACAGATGAAACAAGATTCAAATTCTACTTACAATTTTTACCATTTAACTGATTCCCGTTTGTTTGCTCTATAAAATTATCACGATAAATATGGCAACAGCGCCGGACGCAGTATTGTTCTAAGTTTGTCAAAAAATATACCGCCCGGACGCAGTATTGTATTGAGATTAAACAAAAATATCCTCAGGACGCAGTTATGTACCATTAATGAAAGGACGCAGCATTGTACAGTATATCAACTTCTTTATTTCTTAACTTATTGATATTTTGAAACTAGCTATGAACTGCATTTAATTAGTAGATCAAATATACTCCACTAGATTTGAGCTAAATAGCGTATTTCTAGGAGACGCAGTAAGGTTGGTTTTTGAAAGGACGCAGCATTGATAGCAGGATGTATATATATATATATATATATATATATATATATATATATATATATGAAGTGTTGGTGTTCTTCCGGGTGTTTTCCCGTGTAGTTGGTAGGCTCCTGTGGGAGCCACGCTTGTCTGAACGACGTTTCGGCGGAATCTCATCTGCCATCCTCAGGTTCTAGCTGGAAGCTGCCTACTGCTGCTGCTGCCGCTGCTGCTGCTGCTGCTGCTGCCGGTGCTACTGCTGCTCCTCGTTGCTCGAACTGAACACTGTTCTGGAGGGAACAACGTTTTGCCATAGATTTCATTTTAAACGATGGTCCAACCTTAATCCCAACAATTAAAGAAAAATTGTCTGGAGGGTGCTTTGTATATATTTGTCTTGAAAATGAGGGGTTTAGTTCGACTTACTACCGACGGCGCTGCAATCGTGTTAGTAGATTACAAATTTCAGTCTGTGTTCCCTCCACAATGTGGTCCACAATGTTATATAAGGTTGCAATTTATATCGTCGATTTAGTTCCCTCCGAAGTTCGACAACATTGCGTTTTTTACCTGCCTCTGTGTTCTGAAAATATATATTAGATGCGGGACACAATTGGTATGTTTAAAACATTAGGGTCAAGTGGAAACTGGGTGAAATTTACTTCGAGAGGCCGGTTACTTGTTCAACTAGCTGATAAAAAACATAAGTTGGATTTCTAATTTTAATTATTTGTACACATTTAAAAGGCAGGGCACCTCTCTATAATTTTTGTTTATTGGCCGATTTAATTGATTTTTTTAATTGATGATAGAGTTTCAATAACTTCAAAGGGGTGCAAAATTTCAAACCGAAATTTAAAATTTCAAGGCCTCTCTCGACTTTTTTTTCAAGACTAAGAATCCACAAAAAGTGTTAGCAATTAGTCTCAAATCTGACTACGGCAGTGGGTTTAGGATACCTTCAAATGGGTGTGACCGAAATTTTACAAGAAATATTGGTTTCGAGCAGAAATATAGCATAATTAAAATTGAATGTTAAGTTACTTAAATATTTCGAATATTCGTCGTGTAATTTGACAATTGTTTAAATAGTATTGTTCACAATGCTCCTTTAGATCGTTATCAGTTGAATTTTAAAAACTTATAACCATCAGTTAATCAATATTGGCAATATTTGTTTTTTTAAACACGCTTCATAATTATTTTTATTAGCAAGCTTTGCAATTAAATTTATTATCAAATCTAGATTTGGAGAATTATAGGTATAAATAATTAAAGCCCTTTAAACCACAAATTATCACACCTTAAAACTGGTATTTTATTAATAAATTGCACATCTTAAAATCAATTAACATGTACATTACAATTAAAAATTTCTCAATTTAACAAAAACTTTATAAATTCTTTTGTTACATCAAATAAAAAATTATAATTAAAATTAATAATTTTCTAATTTAGCAACAATTTCAGAAATTAATAGGTTTGTAATAAAATAACATAAGAGACCATAAACAAACAAACAAGAAAAAATAAAACGAATTGATGCCATACATTTTAAATGTTGGCTATTTGAACTAAATCTGCATTCAATTCAATACATTTGGTAGAGAATTCACACTGCAAAATTCCTCTTAAAATTGAAGTCTGTGGGGGTTTGGAAGTAAAAGCTGCGACCGGTCTGATTAAATAGCTTGTAATAAGAAATAGACAAATTCAGTTTAGAATTTTAATTGCTAGTATAACCAGAATTCAAGTTATCGAAACAATACAAAGATTGGAAATCAATAATTTTACAGATAGTCTTTCTTTTTAGTTCTCTTAGTTTTTTTCTGCTGTTTGCAAAATCCTATAAAGGATATGTTTCAGCTTATAATTAATTGTGTTTATGTGTAAAGTTGGCGAAAAATATCCCTGAGAAAAGGACGTTATTCAAAATTTTTCAGATATTAACACTGAACGATTACACAGGCACACAAAAAAAGTGGTCTGTTACCGGGACCCGACAGAGTAACCCCTATGTATTTCGACATGCTGAATACGAATGCGATGTCCGTTGAGCTCCATCACCCACCAATTTTTTGTAAATAACGAAAATAACCCCGATTCATGTTCAACGTCGAAGTATCGAAATGTCGAAATATATAGGGAAATATATAGGGAAATATATAGGGATTACTATGGAGCTTCAATAACTTCACTGTGGTGCAAAATTTCAAGGCCTATTTCGATTTTTTATTCAAGATCAAAAATTCAAGAAAAGTGTTAACAATTTATCTCAAATCTGACTACGGCAGTGGGTTAGGATACCTTCAAATGGGTGTGACCGAAATTTAACAAAAAATATTGGTTCCGAACACAAATATATTATAATTAAAATTTATATTATGTTACCGAAATATTAATGTTCGTCACGTAATTCACAATAATTCTCTAAATAATATTGTTTACAATGCTCCTTTAGATCGTTATCAGTTGAATTTTAAAAATGTATAACCATCAGTTATCTAATATTGGCTATATTTGTTTTCTTTAAACACGCTCCATAATAAGGATAATTAATTATTTTTATTAGCAAACTAGACTTGGAGAATTATGCAAATAATTAAAGCCCTTTAAACCACAAATTGTCTTACCTTAGAAGGAGGCGATATTGAGAAGAGAATAATAAATTGTTATTTAATAAATAAACTGCGCATGTTTTATTAAAATCAGTTAACATGTACATTACAATTAAGAATTTCTCAAATTAACAACAATTTCAGAAATTCTTTTATTACATCAAATAACAAATTATAATAAAAATTTAAAATTTTCCAATTCTGCAACAATTTCAGTAATTACTATTTTTGTAATAAAGTAACATAAGAGACCATAAACAAAAACAAAAAAAATGAACGAACTGACACAACAGTGCCATATGCCAATGTTATTGTTATTTCAATGAGTACCTGCAAATAAAGTAATACAGAATTCCTACCGAAATAGCCCATTATTTCAACATACAGGAGTGCAAATATGGTATCTTTTCGTTTAAAAAGCCTTGGATGGTAAATCTGGACGTGGAAGTAGTGAATCCCTATAGACAAGGCGAAAACCCCGCCTTGGTATGAAAACATGTTTTCATTATTTTTCCATATTCACCTTCAGGACATGCCCCTGAATACGGATCAAGAGTTTACCAGACAAAAATCTGGTCACAATTTGTGTAAACTATTTTTTTTTAACAAATTGCAAAAATCGCTTTCTTTGACACGAAAGAATTTTTTTTGTGGTAATTTCAAACAGAAAAATCTCGTGTTATTTTTCCGTAAAGTTGATCTTTTCCGACTTATAAATAATTTAATGTTTGAAAAAATACAAAAACGACCATTTTCAAGGTTGAAACACAATATTAAAATATGAATTTTTTGAGTTCACCAAACTTCTTATATTTGAACATCCATTAACAAAATTCTGAAGAGTAAGTACAGACCATTTCAGTCTAAAGCTTACATTTTTAATTGTTAAATAGACGTCAAACATTAACATTAAATTGTCGCAAACGGTCAACTTAGAGACCTTTTTTGTTTAAACTGATCAAAAGAAGCAAATCTAAATTCCTTTGTTTAAACTATTTTTTAAACAAATTGCAGAAATCGCTTTTTTTGACCCCAATGATTTTTCTAGGATTTTCTGGGCCTTTTAAACAAAAAAGGTCTCTTGTAATTTTTTCGTAGAGTTGAGTGTTTGTGACATATAAACAATTAAATGTTGATGTGAATGCTAAAAACGTCTATTTAACAATTAAAAATTTTAGCTTTAAAATGAAATAATCTGTACTTACTCTTCAGAGTTTTGTTAATGGATGTTCAAAGATTATATAAAAAGTTTGGTGAATTAAAAAAATTCATATTTTAATATTGTGTTTGGATGTTTTTGCGTTTTCTCAAACATTAAATTATTTATAAGTCAGAAACAGTCAACTTTACGAAAAAATGACATGTGATAATACCGCAGTGTTACTCCAAAATTGATATATGACCAGATAGAGAGAAGAGGGAAATATAAATATATGAAAAAATGTTTGGTATTCCATTTAAGAAATCAAGTATTAGCTTGCCACCGCTATGTGAAACACCCTGTAGATTTCAAAGTAATTTAGAATATGCCTCATTTAATCTTCCAGAATTTTTATCTAAGACATTTTGTTAAATTTCAAACGGCTGAGGAGATATTGACCGTCCCCGCCATTAGTGACTCGCCCTGTATATATTATATATCAGTAGACAGATAGGTAGGTACTCATCACATATATAAAAACAAAAGTAAGAGATATTTATACTATGACAATAAAATAAAGATTCTTATCATAAAACAAAAAAGAAGGCATTTAAGAACATTTAAGAATAAATTGCACAGAATGAACTTAGACCATACAACATACATTGTGATTGTTACAAGAATCATAATTTCAAAACATTATTGAAAAAAAAACAGAATTAATATAGCGATAAAAATTAGAAATGAATAATAAATATGGTAAATGATTAGTCGATATTATTTAATATAAAAACTTAAGAAATAATAATTGCCCATATCCACTTTTTAATAATATTAACCACTTATAGTAATTATATACGTAAACTTGTTACTACTTGTTTGGTGGATATGTTCATTAAAATATTTAAATAATAAAAATAAAAAATAGTCTTTCTTACGACATTGTCGATTTCAAATAATTTTTAATGACTAAGTTTCGAGAATGATCTCTTTTCTGTTGCTACAGATACTGGAATTGTCAGTAAAATTCTTAAATCAAATGTTAGATTTGGAAATTGTCACATGCTATAATTGCTAAAATTTTATTTCGTTAGTTACAAAGGCATATTTATTTCCAACAATTTAAAATGTAACTGCATAAAAAATGATATAAAATTGCCCTGACCGAATCATTTAAAAAACGCATGGCCCTTTTATAGGCTACTGAATATGTCCAAAATTAAGGGGTAGAAAGGAACAATTACGTTAAAGGGTTGTTATTGTTTAATATGTTACTTTGACACCTAAAAATGATAAAATCACAAAGTGCTACTAAATTCTGGGGCGCGTTTTTGAGAGCCAACCGAAAAAGCCTATTTTTTAGTTTATCAAAGTAACTCAGAAACAATGCAAATATGTAGATTTTTATAATATTTTTTTGCAGAAAGTTACATTTCTTAAATTTCTCATTCAAACGCGTTGTTTAATTTTTTTCTTATTTTTAGTATTAAAAATAATTAGAAAACAAAGTTAAAAATTCACGAAAATTCACTTTTTCTTCCCTTTTCCAGTAATTCGACCATAACATTTTTATGCATCCTAGGTATATATATACGTTCACAAAAAAAGTTCCTGGAAAAACAAAGAAATTGTTTTTTTCCGCTCTGTACGACCAACGGTGACGGAGATATCGACATTCAAAGTTGACCATCTTTTGCCATATTTTACCGCATTTGCTCTGATACATATTTTCTTCTAATTTTCAGCAAATCAGTTTATTTTTGTGCAATAAAACAACAATTTTAAGATAATTTAATAATAATAATACAAATGCTTCAAACTGTTTAAAAGGCTGTCACGGAAATTGTGGT
Source organism: Stenurella melanura (assembly GCA_963583905.1). NCBI lineage: Eukaryota > Metazoa > Arthropoda > Insecta > Coleoptera > Cerambycidae > Stenurella > Stenurella melanura. The sequence continues at coordinate 51,876,426 of OY757318.1, read as the reverse complement.
TGCAGACAGTTTGGCATCAAATGCTCCATATTTTACAACGAATGTGCAGGAATTAATTGCGAAAATCCAAATGTGCCAGAAATATCACAAGAGGATGTCTATAAAGATACCGACAACGAAGTTAATATTGCCATCGAAAGTATTAATATCTAATAATCGACTTCTTAAAATTAATAAAGTACCTACAATATTTTTTTTACCTTCAGGAATAAAAATGTTATTCTTTGAAATGAGTTTATTGTTGATAACGCTTTTCTACAATTTTTATTTATTTAAAAATCAGTTTATTTTAAATAATGAATAAAATTTTAATTTAATATAATAAAGCTCAACCACAAACATTAATTAATTGTTTGTAATTACTTTTTCGTAATATTTATTTTAGAACGCTAAAGAGACTGGTATTATTATTAAATTATCTTAAAATTGTTTTATTGCACAAAAATAAATTGATTTACTGAAAATTAGAAGAAAAAATGTATGAAGCAAATGCGGTAAAATATAGCAAAAACTGGTAAACTTTGAAGGGCAATATCTCGGTCACCGTTGTTCGTACAGGTAGAAAAAAAGAAATTTCTTTGTTTTTTCAAGAACCTTTTTTTCTTTGAATATTTATGTACACCTACGATGCCGTAAAAAAAGTTACACGAATTACTGGAAAAAAGAAAAAAAAAAGAATTTTCGTAAATTTTAACTTTGTTTTTTAGTTATTTTTAGGACTAAAAATAGGAAAACAAATTATTTAACAACTTATTTAGATAGGAAATTTTATTTTCTATAAAAAAGTATTCTTGTAAAATCTACAAATTCGTACTGTATTTGAATTATTTTTAAAAACTCAAAACTGGGTGTTTTCGGTTGGCTCTCAAACGCACCCCGGAATATAGTAGCATTTTGTGATTTTATCATTTTTAGGTGTTCAACTAACAATAAAAACCCCTTAGCGCAATTGTCCCTTACTTAAAGACAAATTCAATAGCCTATTATCCGGCTGCTCGCCGCCGCCCCCTAAAATAGACGAAGGCGTGCGATGCATACCTTGCACACCCGCTCTACACGGCCCTGTAAATAATATAAGGAAATAATAACAACAACACGTAGCGCCCTCCACAATCTGGCAATTGTGCTGGAGGGAAGTACAAGTAACTATTAAATATAATAATATACAGGTTCGGAGGGAACTAACAATAAATAATATCTTTAAAATATATACACATTTTTTTTGTGCAAATCTTTACCCCTCTCTTGAGATACCAATAAAGACACCTTCCCCAAATATGTATATACAAGCATTTCATTGTAAATGTAATGAAAATACTGGAGGGCGGTCCACCTGGTGTTTATCATGGAGGGAACAACAAATGAAGTATACATATATATATATATATATATATATATATATATATATATATATATATACATATATATATATATATATATATATATATATATATATATATATATATAAAGACTAGTATATATATAAATATATATATATATATATATATATATATATATATATATATATATATATATATATATATATATATATATATTATATATATACTAGTCTTTATAATTAACACAGATCATTTGTTAACACATCTTAATTTGTATAACTCTATCGACCGACTGCCTGGTCGTCGTTCCCCCACTCTGTCCTGTACATTATATTGCCAACCTAACAGCCGTTAAAAGTAACTAGTGGCAGTGGGCAGAAGAAATAAAAATTATGCAATGCAATAACCATAAGGCCCAATAGTTTGACAGCAACTGAGCAACTAACCGAAACTCCTACATCTCAAACAGGACGTTTGGCGGGAATTTTAAAATAAAAGAGCTTTATAGGAACTTACACTGAGGGAAGTTTTTTGCAGTGACAGCCAAAAATCAAGCTACAGCAGCAAAAAACTCTATTTAAATAGGCGCCAACCAAGAATTTTGTAAAGGTAGTAAAATTCCAAAGAATTTATATAAATAGAAGCCGAGATAAAGTGTAAAAGTTATACGATACTGTTGCCATCATGTCCAACATACCTTTTTCTCACCATTTCGTTCTAAGATACAATATTGCCTATAACGCTATCTCTGTTGCAAGTACTCCTAGACCGTGGTATGAGTGTAGCAAAGACATATGTGGAATTTAGTCATTTAAGAACTGTGTCTGTTTTAACTACTCTATAACCTCAAAATTATTTTCGTGTTTTGTAAATTTAAACAATTATTTTCGTTGAATCGTAAAAATAGTGAAAAAATATGTTGTTAGTGGTGTAGTTGAGGATAAGAATAGCCTGTTGTCTTACATTTATTTGTCATGTTAAAAACAGTAGTACTGCAACAAAGATGGGGCTATAGTAATTTTCATCATAAAGAAAGAGATAATTATAAAATGTAATGTCTGAACTTGAGTACGAGATGTTGACAACACACTTATAAATGTGTATCTGCTTCTATTTATATAAATTCTTTGTAAAATTCATTTTGCTGAAGTTACTTTACTGCAATAGTAAAGTTACTTTATAAGATATTCTTCATTGCAGCCACCGAAAATAAGCTTTACTATGTTATAGTAAAGTACTTAATTTTATTGTAGCAAAGTGGAATATATATCACTAAATATGCAAACTACCTAGCTAGGGTAGCAACAGTTCTTTTTAATTCTAACAATAATTTTTACTGCTATTTAATAGCTTTATTGCTATTGTAGTTGATCACATTTTTGTTGTACCAAAAATATTTATTAGCTATCGCAAAGTATCTGGCTATGATAGGATTAATTCTTTTCACTTGCAGCAACATTTTTTATTACCACTATGATTTTCCAGGTACTGTAAATTCTTTTTTTTGCTGTAGCAAAGTTACTGATTAGATAGAGCAAGAACTTGGCTGCAGTAGTATTACTGATTATTATTTACAGCAAATAGTTTCACTACCATTGCAAAATTTTTTACTACCCTAGTAAATTTCTTTTTTATTGTGGCATATATTATTATTCTTTCTTAATTTAGTAAAAAATTAGCCTGCCTCAGAAAACATATTTGGTCACGTCAAAAAGTTTTAGATCAATAACAGTAGAATTTCTTAATTAGAATAGAAAGGTTAGGTATTTTGCTACTATTAAAAAGATATCTGCTGTAGGAATAAACATTTTTTTTGCTAAAAAATAGACGGAGCTAAAAATACTGTTTTGATGAATTTTTTTTGGATAGAAATATATTTAGTTTTATAAGGAAAATAATGTTGTTTGTCCACGATGACTATTAAATAATGTACTCATTATGTATGTGTTTCTTCAAGGATAATGCTATCCATTATTCCCTGCAGTGAATAATGATTTCATTATTCACTGATTGCAGTGAATAATGAGGACAGTCAGTTGTTTATAAGAAATGACATTTTACTAAAAATTTAAAATGTCACAAATGCAGCAACCAAAAGACAAGTGTTGTCTCTTTAAGTTTTCTAGGAAGCACTCAAATGGTACATGCCGAAGAGGTACTTTAATGAACACTCAATAACTACATTAGTAAGTTTTTTTCAAAGCATCATCTATTAGCAACACGCGACAATCCCCAACATTGTTTTTCAAGCCACCCAGCAAACACACAATTTAAGGGCCATTAATGGCTGAATCATATTTTTGCCATTAATAGAGTTACGGACCTTCAAGGACAACCATTACTGGCACAGTAAGCCGGTGTCCACCGGGCCAATATCTGGACCTTTGCTGGCCAACCAGCATTTACATTAATGGGAACTTCGTGGCACTTCAAAGTCCCTTTGCAGAAAACTACAATCTACCAGCTATGTGCCTGTATTGGTTAATAGATGGTAACCTGTATTGACCCTTCAACGTGCTAGTAACTATTAGGTTATATCTATAAATATATATACAGTGTGTTTCTGGATTACTACCTGGAGAGGAATCTTTTTATTGTGAATTTTACGAAAAAATATTATTCTTAATAGTTTTGTTTGATCTAGAAATAAAGTTGGTATCTAATACTTAATTTTCGGTCCTCAATACATGGTACTCAAAAATTATGAAACGAAAATCGGCTAGCAAATTTTAAAATTCAGAATTTATTAATTTTATAATCTACAGGAATTTTTACAATAGATACATGAAAAATGTATGGTCATAAAACACAAATTAAGACAAAAAATATATTGCATTTTTCTCCAAAGTGAAAAATTAAATTTCAAAGTCATAAACTATTTTCAGACTTTTTTAATTGTTGGGTAACCTCATCTGTATGTGAAATCATATGCCAACCTTATTTTTAGACAAACAAAATTTTTATAATATAACTTTTTTATGAAAACTCACATAGTTCTTCCTTTTCAGGCAGTAATCCAGGTACACACTGTACATTATAGTTATAAATGGATATTTGAATTTAAATGACGAGATGTGAAAGATGTGTTAAAATTCTTTTTATTGATTTTTTTTAAATTACTCCACATAATCCCTATTGGCTGAAACTATAGTACATGATAGTTCTTGTCATAGAAACAGTTCCAAATGGGCATAAAACCTGAAAAACTGGGCATCTCAAGGATCAATCAAAATCGATGGTGGAATGAGTTAACACAGATTTTTGCCTTTGGCTGTCAAATTTAAAATTTGGCCAAAAGCAAAACACATTCTCACTTTCTTGAAAAATCCATTCACTTGATATTATAGCCAGAGGTGTTTCCATTTTTTGATTCCTCTGGAAATTCAACTACAACGTATGTTCTGTAACAAAATTAATAAATATCAATAGTCTATTCTAAACGGAGTGAAAAATGGCTAAAAATGTTTTACTTGTTTCTGAATGAAAACCACTTACATATTATATTTCTCTGGGCATTGTGCTCTTAACATATGATTTTGCTGAGGTATCACAGCTAAAGGATCTAACATAGATTTCTATTATGTGTGAATCCAATGAGATGCCGTTTTTTAAATAGTCACCTGGCTCCAACACAAATTTTTAAAAAAGTCTTCTATAGGTGGTTTTGTTGCTCCACAGAAAATTGCAACTGGAAAAGGGGGTCATTTGAATAATCGCTTATTCTGCATAAAATGGGCCAAAAAGATTGTTTTGTGCTCTTGTGTCAAGGTAATCCATCTATGTTAAAATCCAAGACATCATTATACTTTTTAAAAAATTTCAATAGACCGGCTCGAAGGCCAAAGTAGTAAAACTCCCAGTCACCCATTTTTTCCACTACAACTTTTCTTGGAGTTTTCAGTAGTAATGTTCTAGCGTCCTGGGGCAAATCTGATACATGTGGATTTTTTACTAACCATCCTAAAAGATCTGATAATGCGGTATGCGTTATATTGTATTTCAAAGACCATTGGCTCAAAAATTCCCTCAAACTTAACACTGATTGCTCATCATCACTACTGCTTTTATTATATTACCTATTCATTCTCACTATCACTGCCACTTACAATAATCTGCCCTTTCAGGACTATGCTGTTTACTTTCTGACGTGTTTTCAATTATTACAGAAAGTTTTTCAACTATCGCAGTCTTCGTCAAGATAAAATTCTGGCAGTATCTATTTCTCGTAAAATATTGCCAACTTTCTTTTTTGTTGCCTTTTACACTTATTTTTAAATTAATTATTGATGAGGCTGACCAATCTTATCATGTCAACGCCATCTTTTCTACTTAACTTATTTCATTTATTTTCTTCTGTGCCTCGACTTGCGCACCATCACAACAATAAAAAGAATACCACCAAATACCAAATTACCCTACGTCAAAAACGGATTATCTTCTGATGCCATTTTACAGGTCTTATATTCTCCAATCAACAAGAGAACACGGAACTAGTCACAGAACACACCCAGCTAACATCGAAGTAACGGCCGCCTGTAGAAAATTGCGGCAGTTAAGCAAAGTGCTCTATTATTGCAGGAGAAATACTACAATGTATCACTTTGGGTGTAAATATTTGCCATTGCAAAATTTATGCTGGAAAAGCATATCGTAATGACATATTATAAATAGGATTTGTGGAGTGCCAGTTTAATGATGGGGAAGCACTTAAAAAAACTGCTTTGAAATGTTCTAGTTACATTTAGATTTCTTATGTCAGTAACTTATATAGGTATATATTGGCATTCCTGGGTAATGCTTTGCTTCGTATCATCATCGTATCGTCAAATGTACATTTTCGCATTTCTCAGATGGATAATGTGTCATTGTTATTATCATTTTGTGTTAAAAGTTATTGATACAATGTCGGTCTGTGGTAGCTCAAAGCAAGTTGAAAGTGTGGATGACACTAGGTAGGTATTCTACAATTTATCTTCTCTTTTTATTAAGGAATATTTGTCAGAAAACCAATTGCAAAATGTTGAGGTTACATTTTTTACGCAGCCGAAGAATTCTTTATTCTCTATAAAATAATTAATAAAGTATTGTTATTAATCCAACATATTTATGTGTATAGGTACCTAATTTTTACCTCAAAAGTGTGGCAGGTGGCTACCAGTAAATGAGTATTGAAACAAATTGAAGTGAGCATGTTTGAGGTGAGTGAGACAGCCATTGTGATTTTTGAAAATCTTGGGGTAACGCTAACAGTTTAGCATAATTATTTTAACACAGTGAAATCGAAGAATGTCTCTCAGTAAGTTTTTTATTTAGAACAGAACAAGAGTATTCACATTGAAAAAACTATAACAAAACTACAAGTACTCCATTACCATATTTTCTACATACGACTACAACTAACTTCACTACATTTTACGTTAAGTCTGGATTACTAATAATCTAAAGGTATGTCTACACTGCAACACCCTTCCTTAATCCAGACTTACATGATACACAAAAAATATTTAAAAAATCTATTAACACAAGTCTAGCATTATGATTTTTGACACAATGACAAGTGTTCCAGAAACTGTTTAATCCTTGGAGCATGTAAGGATTTTGTCATTATGTCTGCAACCATTTTTTCTGTGCATAAATATTTTAAGACAACTTTTCTATCTGACACAGCATCCCTAATAAATTGGTATTTCACGTCTACATGTTTAGTGCGTCCACTTATCATCTTGTTTGACGCAATTTTATGTGCTGACTGATTATCATTAAATAGAGTGACTGGATTATCAGAGACATTAAAGCTAAATTCATTAATCAGATTTTTTAGAAATAATGCTTCTTTAGCACCTTGCGATAGAGCGACATATTCTGATTCAGTTGAAGAAAGCGTAACGCATTGTTGCTTTCTACTTTCCCAGCTAATAACATTTTCACCTAATTTGAATACATGACCAGAATATGACCTTCTGTCATTTGAGTTTGCCCAGTCGGCATCTACATAACCAGTTAATTCAAACAATTCTGACTTTTTATAAATCATACATAAATCCATCGTTCCTTTCAAATATCTAAGGACTCTTTTTGCACAAACAAAATGTTCAGTATCATAACAAGTATTAAATTGTGAAAGAACATTAACAGTGTGAAGAATGTCAGGTCTTGTGTGCAAGGCTATATACATTAGACTGCCTATCAAGCTCTGATAATGTATGTTTGGATCAATGTTTTCTTTTTCATTTTTACTTAATTTGGTTCCTACTATCATTGGTGTGGAAACAGTTTTACAATCTGTCATATTATACTGGCCTAACAATTTTTGTATATAAGCCCTTTGATCCACATACAAAACATCTCCTTCTCTTCTAACTCTGAGGCTTAAAGCATGTTCTATATGTCCTAAGTCTTTCAACTTAAATTTGTTTTGTAATTTCTCAAATAGTTCTGATTTAGCTCTTGTGTTATTTCCAAAAATGAACATGTCATCAACATATATTGCTATAATTAGGCAATTAGACCCTTTTGATAAAATGTAAAGACATGGCTCATATTTAGACTGCACAAAACCAAAGTTAATCAAAGCCCTATCTATTTCATGATACCAAGCATTAGATGCCTGTTTTAAACCATATAAGGCTTTGTTCAACTTACAAACTTTATTTTCTTGTCCTTGAACTACACTTCCTGCAGGCTGATACATGTATACATTTTCTTTAAGAGTGCCATGCAGAAATGCAGTTACAACATCCCAATGAAACAAACCAATCTAGTTGTATGGCTAAGGAAAATAAAATACGCAAAGTTGTATTTCTTACTACAGGTGAATAAGTATCATAATAGTCAATTCCAAATCTTTGATTATACCCCCTCGCTACAAGCCTAGCCTTGTATTTAATGACTTTACCATTAGTATCTTGTTTAATTTTAAAAACCCATTTACTATCGATAGGCTTTGTACCAGGTGGTAAATCTACTAAAGACCACGTTTTATTTTCCTTTAAAGCTAACAATTCATCATTTACCGCACGTTTCCAGCACTCTGGCAAGTTATTGATGTCGACACACTCGCCACTTTCAACAGTATTTTCGCTACAGATATATGTGTAATGATCATCAAACACTTTTAACTTTCTGTCACGCACTGGATACCTTCTACACTGATTTTCACTAACACCAGCATCACTTCCAGCAATGCCAGACTCTTCAACGTCTCCCAAAGGATCATGCAATGCCACACTTTCATCATCTTGAACAGACGTTTCACCACAACAATCCACAAATGGAACTGCAGAATTCAACTCACTTGTCTCTTGCCGGTGTGTGTTATCTGGTTCGAGTTCTTCAGCTGTTGATTGTGTTACTGTGGCAGCAACTCTCTGTGGTGTTTTATCATCCGAGTAATTGTTTACTACTATCTCTGCGGTAGTGGAAGACGACACGTCCACATCCGACACCTTTTTATTCGAGTCATCGATCGCAGGAAAAATATCAACACATATATCTTCTGCCAAAAATTTTACATCTCTAGATTTTATAATTTTACCTTCTTCTGACCATATTCTAAAACCGTCCTTATCACCACAATACCCAACTAGGAAACCCTTAATTGCCTTCTTATCAAGTTTCTTACGTTTTTGCTTAGGGACATGAACGAAACATTTCGTTCCAAAAATTTTAAGATGGTTGATATCGGCTTGCCTTCTAAACCACAATTCATATGGCGTTTTTTCATCGATACCTGAAGGACCAGTTCTATTTAAGACATATACTGCCGTACTGATGGCTTCAGCCCACAAACTTTTATCTAAATTTTTTGCATATAACATACTTCGGGCTGCTTCCATCAGAATTCTATTTTCCCTTTCTGCTGCACCATTTTGTTGAGGTGTATATGGCATAACAACTCTGTGGTTAACACCAAAAGTACTAAGTATTTTTTGAGCGTCTAGATTTATGAACTCAGTTCCACCATCTGTCAACAATTCTTTAACCACGTATCCATTTGTTTTTGCTTCTGATAAATATTTAAAAAGCATATCTTTCACTTGTGATTTCTGACTCAAAAAATAAACTTTCCTGTACTTTGTAAAATCATCCTTGAATGCAATGAAATAACGATTACCTCCAACAGAAGTGGTAGGCATTGGGCCACAGACATCAGCATGGACAATCTCTCCAGGCGATGTTGCTCGAACTTCTCTCGACGAAAATGGCATTCGAGTCATTTTTCCATACATACAGCCATCACAAGGTTGATTTTCGGATGGTGAAGATACGAGAATGCCTCTGTTTTTTAAAAACTTCTGTGTGTGTCTAAAACTCTGATGACAAAGTCGCTCGTGCCAAGTCTGCAAATTTTCAGTCACATGTGAAGTCAAACAAGCTTTATCAGGCAATATAATTCTCATTAATAAACGGTACAGTCCACCTGAGCACTTCACTCCAACAGCAACAACTTTACCTTCATTGTTCTTAAAAATTCTTCTCTGCGAGTCTGCAAATTCCTTGAGATTATTTTCCAAAGCTGATCCTGACGAAAAAAGATTTTGTGTGCAGTCGGGCACATACCATGCATTCTTTAGATAACCTTCATGCCATCTTCCAGATACAGACATTTGCACCTTAATGGTGCCTTCACCATATGCCAACAATTGACCACCGTCACCAATTTTTAAAGGGATTGATTTCTCAAAACATTTGTAATCAAAAAACCATTCCTTGTGGGAGGTCATATGGTGTGATGCACCAGAGTCAATGATCCACATGTCACTACTAGTGGTGGAACACACAAAGGCTTGTCCCTGTACTGGAACATCAGCTTTCGCCTCAAGTTTGTTTTTCAGCTTAAAACAATTTTTCTTTATATGACCAGGTTTCTTACAAAAATTACATATCACTGATTTCTTGTTCTTAACAATAAGTGCCATATTGTCATCTTTTGAATTTTCTTTTCCTTGCATGTCCAATAATCGCTGCTCATGTAATCTTAATCGCTCTGTGAGTTTGTTTATGTCTCTATCTTTGATGGGAACTGACTCCCAAGCATTCTTGAATTCTAAGTACTCATTTGGCAAAGTATTCAACACTCGATTGAGCAACAGAGAGGTAGGTAACTCATAACTATCATGCTTTAATTCGTCATTTAATTGTTGAAATATTCTTTGCAATTTAGATACATGCATTGCTATAGTATCACTAGCATCTTTCTTATAAGTAAAAAGTTCACAATACAGTAGATCTAATCTTCTGTCATTTTTCTGTTCATAAACCGAATTTAGCGTGTCCCACATTTGCTTAGCGTTTTTACATGTAAGAATATGCTGCTTTGGCTCCTGCGATACAGTAGAACCAATAATGTACCTTGCTATAGCATCCTTTTCCTCAAACTCCTTGATGACCTTTCTATCATTTTCTGTTAATGTTTCACCCTCGGGCCGCACAAGACTCCCTGTGATAATATCCATCACCTTATGAAGGGTAAACTGTAAATCAATATCAAATTTCCACGATACCCAATTTGAACTGCCCTCCAACTTGTCAGTTACTATCCGGTCCATTTTCACCGACAACGCCATATTTTCCAACCAAAATAAAGGCACACAGGTAGAAGAAAACAAACAGTTACAATGCTTCAGAGTCAACAACAGAAAGACAAAACTTTTTCACTTACTGGGCCCATAACCTCTTGGGGTAACGCTAACAGTTTAGCATAATTATTTTAACACAGTGAAATCGAAGAATGTCTCTCAGTAAGTTTTTTATTTAGAACAGAACAAGAGTATTCACATTGAAAAAACTATAACAAAACTACAAGTACTCCATTACCATATTTTCTACATACGACTACAACTAACTTCACTACATTTTACGTTAAGTCTGGATTACTAATAATCTAAAGGTATGTCTACACTGCAACAGAAAAAGTACGTTACTAGTCGTTACACTTCATAGTTTTTTGTAAAGTATAAGTATAACAGGTGTATTATGTGTTGTGGTAAATTATACCACAGACTAAAATATGTTATAAGTGATATACATAATTAATTTGGTATACTTATAATATCGAAAAATGTCTCCACCCAGGCCAGCTTGCAGACTAAGTGATAAACAGAGAAAACGAATTATTAAAAAAAAAGTACTACAAACTGTAAATGTGATTGAACTTGAAGGAAATTTCCATAAACGAAAATGTACAGCAAAATATATGGATTGTGAAGTGGGTAGTTCTTCACGTATTTCTTCTGCGATTCCAACAGAAGCAAATATTGAGGAAGAATTTGTTGATTCTAACCAAACAAATGAGTGTCCTGCCCCGAGTACATCAAATGTGGGTATAGTATATGAATATCCTCCTGTGATTGGGACATCGAATATAGATATATATTCAACAGATTTACCTGACGTGGATGATAATATGAAAATTGTAGAAGAACTTGAGTCCACATCAGATATTACAAAAACTTTTTTGAGAAATTGGGGAAAGAAAAATAAAATATCATATTGCTATGACCGAATTACTTAAGTGGCTTCGGGTAGAGTTAATAACATGTAAAGATTTACCAAAGGATGCTAGAACGCTTTATCAAACACCTACATGTACCAAAATTGATAGTCTTGGAGATGGAAAGTTTTATTATTTTGGGCTAAAAGATGGTATAACAAAATTCAACTCAAAGATACAAAAGAAGAACTGGAACAACTCGATCTTAGTCTTACTAATGAAGATAAATTATAAATTTCAGTCAATGGTAGGTGAAACGTTGAAATAATAATTTTTTCAAAATATGTACATTTTCATATGCTCGTGTGTGTTTTGCTATTTACGCATGTGTTCAGGCCTTATAAATTGAATTTGCCACACAGTAACTCATTCCCATTGCAACGAGTGCTGTAATATTTCAATAATAACGTATTTTTATTTGTAAAACACGCAAATTCTACCTTGAAACAACAAAACTTTATAACAATAGCAAGAAACTATTTAATGATTTCGTTAATATTGACGTATATTGAATGATAATGGAATAATACTTCACTTGAATGAAATTCATAGATCACATTAACGTCTAAAGTTATTTTCTATATTTTTAATTCAATTCGTGCAGGATTTTCGATCATTCAAAAAATAGTATAAGCTATTTGGTCCTCAATTCATGATGCATTTATTGATTTTATATAGCTTAATATAATACTATTGTATATTGTTTTAGTGTACAATGCTACAAACTGTAGGTAAAGATGCAGTTGACTCTACCAGGCGTATATTATCAAGAATCATATCTAATAAATTAGCAGTGACCTATAATTGGACAGGAAGAAACAATAAACTAAATTTTAGCACGATGAAAAATATTATGAAATTATTACTTGGTAAGTATTTAAAAATTATTAAACAAAGTGTATTTTATTTATCACTTCACTGCATTCAGCTAAAAATGAAGTATATAATCACAAATTTTTAAACTTCGAAGTACTTCACAACAAAAAAATTTCAATCAATGAATACTCTTGCTATGTCATGTATAGGATGACTTCTCTTCTGAAAGAAATTATTATGTAATAACAATGGAGGGGAAAAATTATTAACAGATTTTTTTGCACGTTTTTATGCTTCCTGAATAATTGGAGACTATTTTTGAAGTGCTATCTGCTCTAGTGGGTGTGTGTCAAATTTTTAGACATGATAACTTAGACATTACTATGCAGTTTTCTATATTCTATTTGTCTTCATTGAATTTAGCTGTTACCTTAAAAACTTTCAAAATCTGGGACAAAAAATAAAAACAAAACTAAGATTTTCAAAATCACACTGCCACTGAAATTTTTCCTACTCGAGCAATATTGTAAATAAGTGTGAAGGATCATCATAAAATTTTCCTTATAAAACTTTCAAGGACTATTTGTCAAAATTTGAGAAATAACCACAATTATTATATTACACAAAAATTCAATGAATCTGAATACCACTGATCGTCAATGCATACTAGATTATTTTGGGGTGCCATCAATGGGCTTGTTCAGCATTTTTTTTTTATTTCATAATTCGAAAGTACAAGTATAAATTAATGGATCTGCAAAAAATCAGAATCTTATTCGCACGTTTAGTATCTTAAAAACTATTACAAATTTCCATCTCGCGAAAATGGGGCGTGGCCAGGCGCTACGTCACTATACGCATAGACTCGGCGATCTCAATAGACTTGATGCTCCTTATTGGTTATAATTATAAGTGTTTTCGAAGTATTGTTTGTTTTGCTTACTACTTGGCAGTAGGGGAGTACAATTTGGTGAAATGTCAAAAAATTACAATTTTCTCTCGCTCCTGCCGGAACGAATTTTCGATTTCGACCCTGCAATTTACGATTAGAATTCATCGCCGACCTTCTCCTTTCCGTAGACACATATAACGTACTTCCACTCGACGTATTTATTTAGTTACCAGCGTTTAAAAATCCCATGTTTTTCGACTTTTCAGGTTAAATTTGAAAGGTCCCAGAAAGCCATTTTTTTACGTCACTTGCGTATAGTGACGTCACAAATGAGCGCTCGGTTTTTGCAACTATTACTAATTTCAACTCCTTATATCTCGAGAACGGAAAAAGTTAATAATACGAAATTTTAACTGTATAATGAGAATATCGAGTACTATATGAAAAAGTATAAAAACCATATAAAAAGAATATCATGGAACAAGCCTATTAATTTTATTAAAAATCTTTATTGATTCTTCAGCCTTCTAACAGTTATATTTCTTGCACTTGGGAGTACCACTCGTACTGTGCCACACTCATAGTTTTAAAAATTAAATGCAATAACAATTCGTGATAGCACCTCAGAAATAATTTTATGTATTCTGACTACTTAAGGCTTAAAGTAATTTTATATTAATATACCATGCATATCATATATATTTATTAAAATTTTACTTCGGAATAATTTTACTATTAGAGCTTATTCATATAATTTCTCAAATAATGTTCTATTTTAAATATTTATTAACATTTTATTTGTAGTTTCCGTGAGAAGAAATCCGTTGGCGAAAAACACAACCCAACAGCAAGTAGAAGATGTAACCAAACTTTTTCTTAGATGCCGGCGATAGAGACGAAGGAAGAGGAAGGAGACAGAAAGACTAACTGAAAGACTTCTGTAAATTATAGATTTAATCTACATAAGAGTACAACAGCTTTATATCGTTTTTACATATTCAATTTGAAAGATTTTCTTTAAAAGATAGAATACAGGGTGGTCCGTAACGTAAGTAATGGTCCATAGAGCAACAGTGGATTTCTGACATTAAAATATTGCGATTTAGCTTCAATTACCTTAGTCTAAAAGTTGATATTTACAGAGATACAGGGTGTTAAGTCAATATTATATTTTTAATTTTCTCACATTACTTTTGGAGTTTTTGAAATATTGGTATGAAAATTTGTTAATAGGGAATTTTTGAAATGAGAAATTCAAATCTGCTCCCAATTTTGGTCTAGACCTTAGAGAGCGCCACATAAGCAATGCTTAAGATATAAATGTACTCTTAACTCTTTTACCCGTAATATTGCATTTTTTATTAAAAAATCCTAAACTAATTCATTTTGGGGAAAAAAATGTATACTTGTCATTAGCCTTAGAAATTGACCGTTTTCGAGAAAATATTAAGTTAGTAGAGTTAGTTAGTAGACGCAGATGTCAATGATACTTTTGACAATTAAACGTGACATTCATTTTTTTACAATTTTTTTTATCACGTTTTGTTATCAGTTGATTAATGAAAATCAGAATATACCGAGACAATAATTATTCAAACTCAGATATGAGAGATATGGTTCTTATTTATTGTCAACTTAATTAATTCGTGGTTTAATTCTGTCAGTGTCAAAATTAGAAAGATTAATTGTCAAAAATATTGTTGGCTTATGCGCCTACTACATTAATATTTCTTGTTATAAATGATGCAGTCGATTATTAAAATGCGATTTTCTCGAAAACGGTCAATTTCTAAGGCTAATGACAAATATACATTTTTTTCCGCCAAAAAGAATTAAGTTTAGGATTTATGAATAAAAAATGCGATAATATTATGGGTAAAAAAGTTAAGAGTACATTTACTTCTAAAACATTGCTTATGTGGCGCCTTCTGGGATCTAGACCAAAAATGGGAGCAGATTTTCATCTCACCAATTATTTTCATATCAATATCTGAAAAACTTCAACAGTTATCTGAGGAAATTAAAAATTGAATGTTGACTTTAACACCCTGTATCTGTTAATATCAACTTTTGGACTAAGGTAAGTTTAGCTAAATCTCAATATTTTAATGTCAAACATTCACTGTTGCTCTATATGGGCCATTACTTACGGTAATATGGTACCCTGTATATGGAAATGACTTTTTTTTTGTTAAAGTGATGCAAAATTAATTCTTATACCACATTTTAGTTTAAATTTAAGAATATACTTATTTCCCATTTGCTTCACATTTTTTGGTGGATGCTGCTAAAATGATTCTTGTTTATTTAAAGGTTCATAGTTTTATGGATAAATGTTTATCTTAATTTTATATATATATATATATATATTGGTTCAAGAGCATGCTTCTAGAGGGCAGAATATATTAAAACAAAATATTTCTGTCTATCACCTCTATGAATCCTTATTTTCATAAGGATAGTAAACCAAACTGCAACGAATTGCTAGTCTGGCCGCGTTAAGGATAAAAATCACATTTTATCACAAAACGCTTGGTTTTGATTGAAACAAATACCAGCCGAAAGATTTATACCTAATTAAAGGCAACTCTCACACCAGTCATCTCGGGCCACTTGCAGACTGCAGTTTCGCGCTGGTGGCGCTCGTCAGTGCAAGGCTTCCCGAGACGACTGACACGAGAGTTTATTATTCCCAAGTGAACATTTCGCCGTTGCAAAACGACGAAATGGGGGAAGCTCCATCTAGCGGTCAATATCTGTCTCAATCAAAACAATATCCCGACATGGGGTGCATGTAATAGTTCAAGAGCATGCTTCTAGAGGGCAGAATATATTAAAACAAAATATTTCTGTCTATCACCTCTATGAATCCTTATTTTCATAAGGATAGTAAACCAAACTGCAACGAATTGCTAGTCTGGCCGCGTTAAGGATAAAAATCACATTTTATCACAAAACGCTTGGTTTTGATTGAAACAAATACCAGCCGAAAGATTTATACCTAATTAAAGGCAACTCTCACACCAGTCATCTCGGGCCACTTGCAGACTGCAGTTTCGCGCTGGTGGCGCTCGTCAGTGCAAGGCTTCCCGAGACGACTGACACGAGAGTTTATTATTCCCAAGTGAACATTTCGCCGTTGCAAAACGACGAAATGGGGGAAGCTCCATCTAGCGGTCAATATCTGTCTCAATCAAAACAATATCCCGACATGGGGTGCATGTAATAGTTCAAGAGCATGCTTCTAGAGGGCAGAATATATTAAAACAAAATATTTCTGTCTATCACCTCTATGAATCCTTATTTTCATAAGGATAGTAAACCAAACTGCAACGAATTGCTAGTCTGGCCGCGTTAAGGATAAAAATCACATTTTATCACAAAACGCTTGGTTTTGATTGAAACAAATACCATCCGAAAGATTTATACCTAATTAAAGGCAAGCCTTGCACTGACGAGCGCCACCAGCGCGAAACTGCAGTCTGCAAGTGGCCCGAGATGACTGGTGTGAGAGTTGCCTTTAATTAGGTATAAATCTTTCGGCTGGTATTTGTTTCAATCAAAACCAAGCGTTTTGTGATAAAATGTGATTTTTATCCTTAACGCGGCCAGACTAGCAATTCGTTGCAGTTTGGTTTACTATCCTTATGAAAATAAGGATTCATAGAGGTGATAGACAGAAATATTTTGTTTTAATATATTCTGCCCTCTAGAAGCATGCTCTTGAACTATTACATGCACCCCATGTCGGGATATTGTTTTGATTGAGACAGATATTGACCGCTAGATGGAGCTTCCCCCATTTCGTCGTTTTGCAACGGCGAAATGTTCACTTGGGAATAATAAACTCTCGTGTCAGTCGTCTCGGGAAGCCTTGCACTGACGAGCGCCACCAGCGCGAAACTGCAGTCTGCAAGTGGCCCGAGATGACTGGTGTGAGAGTTGCCTTTAATTAGGTATAAATCTTTCGGCTGGTATTTGTTTCAATCAAAACCAAGCGTTTTGTGATAAAATGTGATTTTTATATATATATATATATATATATATATATATATTAAAACAAAATATTTCTGTCTATCACCTCTATGAATCCTTATTTTCATAAGGATAGTAAACCAAACTGCAACGAATTGCTAGTCTGGCCGCGTTAAGGATAAAAAAAAAAAATATATATATATATATATATATATATATATATATATATATATATATATATATATATATATATATATATATATATATATATATATATATATATATATATATATATATATATATATATATATATTTGAAAAATACTAGGTTCACGGATTGAACCGCGTCTGAGATTATTGGAGTCTCGACGTTTCGGCTCCCACTTTGGAGCCATTTTCAAGAGAAAGGGGAAGAAGAATCGATAATGTTTGGGATATGGGAGGGTCTAGTCTAGGAAGTGTAAGGAATGGTTCGAGTCCGGGGCCTCAATCTGCCTACTCCCCAGGTCGAACCGTGGTTCGTCTCTAAGATCTCAATCTCAGTTCTTAGAGAGGACCGTCGGTTCCCTCTAAGAACTGAGATTGAGATCTTAGAGACGAACCACGGTTCAATCTGGGGAGTAGGCAGATTGAGGCCCCGGACTCGAACCATTCCTTACACTTCCTAGACTAGACCCTCCCATATCCCATACATTATCGATTCTTCTTCCCCTTTCTCTTGAAAATGGCTCCAAAGTGGGAGCCGAAACGTCGAGACTCCAATAGTCTCAGACGCGGTTCAACCCGTGAACCTAGTATTTTTCATACAGGCAACCGCGGAAACCTATCCGAACATATATATATATATATATATATATATATATATATATATATATATATATATATATATATATATATATATATATATATATATATATATATATATATATATATATAGTTTTGAAAGAAAGGTTAGTTTCTTTGGTTGTTCTTGAACCTTGTTTAATTATATATTTTTGAGGATTTAGTTCTTGGGTTTCGGTTCATTAAAAGTGGAGGTTTTATGCGATATGCATTTATTTCATTATAATTTTTGTAAACGTTTCGGTGATTGTTTCCACCTTTTTCAATACAGGACAACTAAAATATATTTTATATGAATTTACATTTAATTTAATTTTGAAAAAAATAGAACATACCTTGAAACAATGATGAGTTGTGGCACTATTGAACTAATTTCATTTTTTTTTTTTTATTAATATACTAACTTATTTAAATGGTTAAATGCACAGATTTTTTTTGATGTTATTGCTTGCACTTCTTTAACAAAACTGATTTTTACCGTTTCTATTTGGTATTGACGGGCCTGTTTATTGCTTTATTGGGAAAAGTAGTATCCGCACATGTTACTGTCTAATATACTTTAGGTAGATTCAGTGGCGTGGTTTGTTGTTTTTCATTGTAGGTTTTGATGATTTTTAATTTAGAAGATTATTGTATATTTTATTTAAATTTTGTGTGTCTGTTTTGTCATTTATACTGTTTGGGTGTTTTTTAATTTTGATCATTTCTAGGATTTCTCGTTTTTTGGTGTGCGTTTCTGTAGCTAGTATTTCTGTCTTGTCAAAGTTGAATTTATGTTTCATAGTTTGTGTATGTTTAGTGAGTGCTGTTTTGTTTAATTTGTCATATTTATGGCCTTGTATTCTTTTTTCTAAATGTTGGGAGGTTTGTCCTATGTATACCTTATCACAGTTGTCGCATGGAATTTTGTAAATGACATGAGTTTTTTTTGATTGTGGTGTTTTGGCTTTTAGTTTACTAAAATTTGATTTTAGTAAGTTGCTTCCTTTATGACAGATGGATATATTATGTTTTTTAAATTTTTTTTTTTAATGAACCGAAACCCAAGAACTAAATCCTCAAAAAAAAAAAAATATATATATATATATATATATATATATATATATATATATATATATATATATATATATATATATGTTAGATCTGGATTTGTAGAATTCACTTTTTAAAAACAATTTTTTATTTGCACAAGACAATGTTTATTATTACACAAACTGGAGTTGATTTACAACTTAAATACTTAAACTAGTTGATGGTTAACCTCCGAGCATTGCTCTTAATGGAGAAGTTAACAAAGTTAAAACATGAATTAATAAGAATAAAAATATTAAGGGAGACTATGCTCTTCGTAAAATTAGTATGTCGAGTTAACTGAACGATGCAGACTGAGGCCAAAAGCGTCGTTCAGTCGTATTTATAATGTTTGCATAAAATGCAGATTAAACAGAAACTAAATCTATGCATCAGGGTTTCACAAAAGTAACCTAAGCTAAAACGTGCAATTTGGAATATTAAGGTATTGAATTACAAAGATAAAGAAAGATATGAAATAAAGAAATGAATTTGTTATTGAAAGTATTAAATTACTTATGTGAACGTGTTGATAAGAACTTAAAGAATAATACGGTTATACAAAGGTTATTATATAATACAGTGCTTAAATCTAATATAACAACTCCCTTTCTTATAAAAAAGTTGATGCTATAAATCAACTTTTAAGCGTAAGTTTTGCTGTATGGGGGATTTAGTTCGATATCCTCGGGGATTTCACGAATATTTACACTTGGTCTTCTTTTGGGGAGTAAATGTCCATATCCACTGAAAAGCTTGGACTTCGGTGGTTGTGGAGGTCGTGGTGGTTGATCGTTGGATAGGGAGATGCCGATCCTTGCGTCTCTTCTGCCTTTTGTCCATTTGCAGATTACGAATAAAATGATAAGCAAGATAATCAAAGTTATCGTAAAGTACGTGAACCAAGAAATGTTCTTATTGATGAATGGTTCGTTGATGATTTTGTCTAGATCGTCCGAGTATTGATCTAGTTTGTGCTTGGCGATGTTTAGATCGTCCGTGTTGAGGTTGCTTAACTTCAGTGGCTTTAAATTTGGGAGTTTTGATTTCTCCGGGAGATGGTTACAGCAATCGTATGGTATTCGAACTGGATGACTGTTGTAAGTGATGTTGTCTAGCGGGTGCGATGAGGTATGGACCCTGGTGCTACCTATAAAGGCACTACACTCTGATTTCAAAGTCAAGATTGAGTTCAGCTGGATTATTTTCGTAATAACGCCTCTGTTGTTGCACTTTAAGGTTACCGGTAGATTGTCTGATACTAGTATTAGCCACTTATTGTTGCTTAGTTTTTGAATACTGTAGTCTTTAGCAAACAATAAATTTGACTGGCAAGTCCGGGGCACTACACTTAATTGTTTTAGTATTTGGGCTTCACATATCGCGTCACTGTCTATGGGGTACGGAAGCACATTTGAACAAAGTCTTACACTGGGGTTTAAGGATTTACAATTGTCAAGGTTCGGGAGAGGTACAAATAACAATGAATCATCGTCCTTTGCTATGTACTTATGTGTCGTTGATAAAATATGATGTAGTCCTGTTCGATTATCCAATATAGGAATAGGGTAAAGGTGGTAGAGGGTGTAAGTTTCTGGTTCTGTTAATGGTATTTTTAAAACAAATATTACTTTAGATCCAGATTGAAAAGCCTGGAGTTCTATTATATCAAAATATTGAGCAACTTTTGAAATTTGTGGTGTTATCGGCAGATTATTTTTGTGCAGAGATTGAGATACTTCCTGAAGAGAAGAAACTAAGTCTTTCGGGGCAATTATCGAACTATGTAGGATTTTTAATCGAGCAAATGTGATTGAGTTTAAGATGTTATCTAAACTATTTTCTAAAAACATATAACTTTCCATAAGAGATTCGCATATCTCGAGTACTCGTAATTTCGACTGAATGTAAGCTAAATCATCTGATATATCATAAATTGATTTTTCTATTTCTTTAATATCGTTATTAAAGGTTTCCTCGTCGATTTTTAGTTTTTGAATTGTATACTATCACAATCTATAGAATGACTCTTACTCAAGGTGCAACGAAGTCGGTTCAATAAATGCTCATCGATCAAGATAACTATCTAAATAAATAATAATAATAATAATAATAATAATATTGAACGAACAAAGTATTAATTTATTAACAAATTTGAACTTGGAATGTAATTAACAAATTTAAATAACAAAATCTAACTTAACTAAAATGATAAATATGGCCTTTATTTAAAATAAATATGTACCATGGATTTCTGATATTGTAAAGCTTTACCTTGTCTTTCTTTCGACTCGAGTAATGTTATATTATAACCTCTAACTGGTTATTATGATCCTTGAAATATTATGTCACTTGACTGACTTTTTAACCTCTCAAGGCTTTTTCTTCTTCTTCTTTACTGGATTGACGTTTGTTCATAACCTCCAATTTGTTTTCAAGATTTCCTTGAAATATTTCTATCACTTGATTGACGTTTGAGTTCCTTCACAATATAAATTTGCTAACTGGATTAACAAATACTTCCCTCTTCTAAATCTGCTTTCCGGATAATCTACTTCTTAATACTTTTTAAGTTTACTCACTTTTATATTTAATATACTTTTACAAATTTTTCTTGATATCAATATATCTGGACTGTAATATCCTAACCTTCAACTTATTCACCACTTTTCTTCTATTTTCAATTTATTAATTATTCGTGGATGAATATTTTTCGCAGCTCGCTGTTCAGCGGTGTATGATCAACTGATTTGTTATTTTTAGTCGTTTCATTGGGTTAATTTCCAATATTTCAATTGTTTTTTTCTATTTTGATCTAATATTTCAAAATTAAATTTTAATTTAAAATTTAAACTATTCAGTTTTGTTTGTTCTTTACCTTAATTGAATACTGTTTTTAATTCTTTAATTTTCCTGATAAGTTTCTTATTCTACTTTTCAGGATTAAGTGAATAATTGTAATTACTCGAAATATATTGACATATTACATATACTTTCTTAAAATCTACTTATAACTACAATTAACAATTCCAATCTCAAATAAATACTAATTCATACATCTAGATGAATAGCAATGATAAACACAAAATGCTAGTAGTTAAAAACGTACTGCAGTTTTTCATACTGACAGAATACTGATACAATAAACTAAAACAAGAAATTGATACGCCATCAAACATTTAACATCATACTATTAGTCCTTTCTTTCTGCATGATGTGAAATATCATTCACAAAACACCTTTCTGCAATGATATTTGAAAATATCTGAAAACTTTAAATGTCATTCAGTGTTTTGTAAACTATGGACTTACTATTTCTAAAATAATTACGCTGCACTGCAACTACTGTTAATAGTATTTCATTCAATATTCATTTTGTGTAAATTTACAGTGTTTCTACACAAAATATGATTTTCAGCCCTAAGTTTTGACATGCATGTCAGATTTTATAAAATTTACTTTTTTGTTTTCCAATTTCATTCTAAATCATTTTATATGAGATTGTGATTCTCTATAAGTTCATGTTTTATCATATACTATTTAGAATAACCTTGTTAAACTAAATTAACTTCATTTTATGTTTATTCAAATATTTTGTTCTAATTCAATATCTAGTTTCATTCTTTGCATTCTACTCGCTGAGAATAAGTGAACTTGAATCAATTAAATAAACCACAGATATTCCTGCTTCTGTATGATCCGTTAAAGTAAAACTGTTATGATTATTTTCTAAAATACATACAATTTTGTGAATTTTATTTATGATTTCAAACACGATACATAGATAGTGTTCCACAGTGTGGATACACAGCATAAAACCCCCTAAACTAATAGAATTTTGACATGTGAAAATTTTGTTAGTTTTAACAACATGATGTGACATTCACACTGTCAAAGTTTATTTACAATTTAAAAGTGATCTACTCAGGATCATTTGGATAACTTAAGAGTAATCTATCCTGGATCATATGGATAATTTATCCCCATGTGACAACTTCCCTGTAATGATTCTTCCTTATTATAATTTAAAACATTTTCGTTTTCATTTAAAATATTACCTACTTCAAGTTGTTGCGCATAGCCCTTTGCTATTGTAGGTTCATAATCAATTGAATTTTTGTATTTTTGAGACAAATTTTTAAAAATTCTATCATATTTGGAGTAACGACTTATCAGAAAGGTTTCAGGCTTCTTATCATTATTTATTTGAACACATGTGGTTCCCACTATATGCTCACCGCAAAATTCATTATCATTATTGGACTCTATGCCATTTGATACATTAATTATTTCGGCATCATTGCCATTCAATTCATGAACTATTTCGGCACCTTTGCCATTCAATTCATTAACTATTTCGGCACATTTGCCATTTAATTCATTAACTATTTCGGCACCTTTGCCATTCAATTCATTAACACTACAGACAGGTATTCTTTCACCTTCTGTTTTTAGGATTCTTTCTCCTAATACAATATTTGCCTTTTTTTCTGATAAGATGTCGTCTCCCAATATAACATCATTTTCTATACAGTCGCCTATTTTTTTTACAATTATTACCTACATTTAAAACAAGTTTATCTAAAAATCCTGATTTCTATTTCTATCATTTACTTGTGCTGTTTCTATTTTATTTATATTAGAGTGCGTGTTTTCATCTACTCTATTTCCCCTTTGAATATTGATATTAGCCACTTGTGCATACGACTCATTATTTTTAACATAACCCCCTCTCTCTCTGCAATCATTATCATAATGACGTTTCTCAAAACCCTGCTTTTCATTTCTATAATTGTCATATTTATATTGACCATAACCTCCTCGTTCCTTTCTATCATTGTCATATTGACGTTTCTCATAACCCCTCGTTCCTTTCTATCATTGTCATATTGACGACCATAACCCTGCTTTTCCTTCCTATCATATTGACCATAACCTTGTCTTTCTCTTCTATCATTTTCATTCCTATCCTGATCATAACCCCACTTATTATAATATCTACTATTATTTTCCCTATTTTGACTAGACTTCCAATCAAAACTCTGATGATAATCATCTAATATATAATAAATAATCAATTAAATCATCTAACTTTGCAATTCTTTGCGTAATAATAACATTCTGGATATCCCCTGAAAAATGCCTAGCTAAATATCTGACCATTTCACTTTCTGTGAATTGTGGTTCTAGATGTCTAATATTATATACTTTTCTAAGTACATAGTTTTCTCTAGAAATACCTTTATTTTCTACATAATTACCATTAAATAGGTCTTGTTTTATTTTTAACTGAGTGTAATCACTCCAATACTGTTTTAAGACTAGAGCTTCAAATTCCTCTATAGTCTCAAACCTGTCCATTATAACTGAGTACCAGATTTCCGCTTCTCCCTTTAACATGTCTTGTATGTTTGCTTTTAGGTTTGCATTTACGTGTTGTGTTTCCATGTGTTGTTTCAAACGTGAAATGAAAATTTTAGGGTGTATGCGGTTATCTCCGTTAAAATAAAATGGTGTTTTGTTGCATGTGTATGAATGTGTGGGTAATTGTGTTAATTGTGTACGTGTGGTATCCTTCAACAACTTCGTGTTCTGTTCTATCTTGCTATCCTGTTCTTTTATTTTCTTATCGTATTTATCTTCTTGTTTCTGCATTCTGTTATCTACTGCAGTCATTCCATCTTCAAACATAGTTACTACTTCCTCTCTTATTTCTTTTACTGCCTCATTTACCTTAATACCAATTTCTTCGTTGACTGACTCTCCCATTCTCTCCCATTTACTCTCCAAATTTTCAATCTTATTTCTTACTTCTTTATTGCTTTCTTCTATTTTTTTGTTAATGTTTTCTTCTAAAGTTTGATTATTATGTACCATCTGTGCATTTATGTTGCCAATTTTTTCTTCTAGTCGCTGGTTATTTTGACTAATGTCTTCCAACGTTTGGTTATTTTGAACCATTTTTCCTCCAATACTATTATTCATTCCAGTGATCATTTCCATCAACTTCTGGAGCATGTTTGGATCAGGTTGTGTGTTTGTGTCACCAACTTGTGTTTGTGCAACTGTGGATGTACCCTGTGTAGTTTCCTCTGGATTCATGGTTATTGTCTTACCTGACTTTAACCTCATATAAATTATATTTGTTTTTAATTTGACATTGTTGTCAAAACTATCAAAATCAGTTATTTATATTAAGTTTTGACATGCATTACAGATTTTATAAAATTTACTTTTTTGTTTTCCAATTTCATTCTAAATCATTTTATATGAGATTGTGATTCTCTATAAGTTCATGTTTTATCATATACTATTTAGAATAACCTTGTTAAACTAAATTAACTTCATTTTATGTTTATTCAAATATTTTGTTCTAATTCAATATCTAGTTTCATTCTTTGCATTCTACTCGCTGAGAATAAGTGAACATGAATCAATTAAATAAACCACAGATATTCCTGCTTCTGTATGATCCGTTAAAGTAAAACTGTTATGATTATTTTCTAAAATACATACAATTTTGTGAATTTTATTTATGATTTCAAACACGATACATAGATAGTGTTCCACAGTGTGGATACACAGCAATATATAGATATATATATATATATATATATATATATATATATATATATATATATATATATATATATATATATATATTGTTCTATATTCTGATATCTATTTTATTTTTTATACGTTCGAAATTACTTTTTGAAAGTAAATTGAAATGATTTTATTGAGCGCCAAACAGTTTCTTAAAAGCTGTTAATATTATAGACTATAGAACACCATTAGCATGACCATCTACAATCTATAGAATGACTCTTACTCAGGGTCCAACGAAGTCGGTTCAATAAATGCTCATCGATCAAGATAACAATCTAAATAAATCAAACTCAGTATTGAACGAACAAAGTATTAATTTATTAACAAATTTGAACTTGGAATGTAATTAACAAATTTAAATAACAAAATCTAACTTAACTAAAATGATAAATATGGCCTTTATTTAAAATAAATATGTACCATGGATTTCTGATATTGTAAAGCTTTACCTTGTCTTTCTTTCGAGTCGAGTAATGTTAAATTATAACCTCTAACTGGTTATTATGATCCTTGAAATATAATGTCACTTGACTGACTTTTTAAACCTCTCAAGGCTTCTTCTTCTTCTTTTCTGGATTGACGTTTGTTTATAACCTCCAATTTATTTTCAAGATTTCCTTGAAATATTTCTATCACTTGATTGACGTTTGAAATTTCTTCACCATATAAATTTGCTAATTCTTATATTTAATCAACTTTTACAATTTATTCTTGATATCAATATATCTGGATTGTAATATCCTAACCTTCAAATTATTCACCACTTTTCTTTTCTTTTCAATTTATTTATTTATTCTTGGATGAATATTTTTCGCAGCTCGCTGTTCAGCGGTGTATGATCAACTGATTTGTTATTTTTAGTCGTTTCAATGGGTTAATTTCCAATATTTCAATTGTTTTTTCTATTTTGATCTAATATTTCAAAATTTAATTTTAATTAAATTTAAACTATTCAGTTTTGTTTGTTCTTTACCTTAAGTGAATACTGTTTTTAATTCTTTATTTTTCCTGATAAGTTTCTTATTCTACTTTTCAGGATTAAGTGAATAATTATAATTACTCGAAATATATTGACATATTACATACACTTTCTTAAAATCTACTTATAACTACAATTAACAATTCCAATCTCAAATAAATACTAATTCATACATTTAGATGAATAGCAATAATAAACACAAAATGCTAGTAGTTAAAAACGTACTGCAGTTTCCATACTGACAGAATACTTATATTATAAACTAAAACAAGAAATTGATACGCCAACAAACATTTAACATCATACTATTAGTCCTTTCTTTCTGCATGATGTGAAATATCATTTACAAAACACCTTTCTGCAATGATATTTGAAAATATCTGAAAACTTAAAATGTCATTCAGTGTTTTGTAATATATGGACTTACTATTTCTAAAATAATTACGCTGCACTGCAACTACTGTTGATAGTCTTTCATTCAATATTCATTTTGTGTAGATTTACAGTGTTTCTACACAAAATATGATTTTCAGCCCTAAGTTTTGACATGCATGTCAGATTTTATAAAATTTACTTTTTTTGTTTTCCAATTTCATTCTAAATCATTTTATATGAGATTGTGATTCTCTATCAGTTCATGTTTTATTATATATTATTTAGAATAACCTTGTTAAACTAAAATAACTTCATTTTATGTTTATTTAAATATTTTGTTCGTATTCAATATCAAGTTTCATTCTTTGCATCCTACTCGCTGAGAATAAGTGAACTTGAATCAATTAAATAAACCACAGATATTCCTGCTTCTGTATGATCCGTTAAAGTAAAACTGTTATGATTATTTTCTAAAATACATACAAATTTGTGAATTTTATTTATGATTTCAAACACGATACTTGGGTAGTGTTCCACAGTGTGGATATACAGCAATATATATATATATATATATATATATATATATATATATATATATATATATATATATATATATATATATATATATATATATATATATATATATATATATATATATATGTCATACTCGGCCGTTGGGGCAAAAACGCTGACAAGGCGAGAATTCGAG
The DNA here is from genome assembly GCA_963583905.1 of Stenurella melanura. Lineage (NCBI taxonomy): Eukaryota > Metazoa > Arthropoda > Insecta > Coleoptera > Cerambycidae > Stenurella > Stenurella melanura. Next base: position 51,848,326 of record OY757318.1, on the reverse strand, counting down.
AGGCGAGGAAGCACGCCAAAAAGATGTTAAGAGAGGGAGAGAGACTCGATTCGCGACCATGAAATGGTACGGTTTGAATTATAAAAATATGGTCTTGTTAAAATTGTAACAAATGAAGTTTGATTAGAATAGAATTTTGGTGTA
>OY757318.1:51623182-51845682 GCA_963583905.1 Stenurella melanura | reverse complement strand
CTTTGTATTTTTTCCTAAGTTGTGCCTATCCTTTCAACTTAGCTATACCGTGCTGATGAGGACTAACAAGTCCGAAACACGTGTCCACGGTTGCATCTTTTCCTTGCGGGCGATCCCAAATATGTTTTATGTATGTATATATGTATGTATGTGTGTATGTGTATGCACACGTGTACACGTGTGTATGTGCGTATGCATGTATGTATGTATGTATATATCCTTTGGCGTTTAGCTTTGCTCCCGCGATAATAACACCTTCCATACCTTTGTGTTCTTTGGGCCGGAACAATTCCACGCGGGTAGCCATTCCTATAGCTGCCTCCGTGGCGACGTTGGCGGATGCCTGGAAACCATACCGGGTCTTCCAACCGAAGCCACAAATGTGCGGCTGGCTTCCTGTCAGTGAGTTCCATTTGTGTCTTTGTATTTTTTCCTAAGTTGTGCCTATCCTTTCAACTTAGCTATACCGTGCTGATGAGGACTAACAAGTCCGAAACACGTGTCCACGGTTGCATCTTTTCCTTGCGGGCGATCCCAAATATGTTTTATGTATGTATATATGTATGTATGTGTGTATGTGTATGCACACGTGTACACGTGTGTATGTGCGTATGCATGTATGTATGTATGTATATATCCTTTGGCGTTTAGCTTTGCTCCCGCGATAATAGCACCTTCCATACCTTTGTGTTCTTTGGGCCGGAACAATTCCACGCGGGTAGCCATTCCTATAGCTGCCTCCGTGGCGACGTTGGCGGATGCCTGGAAACCATACCGGGTCTTCCAACCGAAGCCACAAATGTGCGGCTGGCTTCCTGTCAGTGAGTTCCATTTGTGTCTTTGTATTTTTTCCTAAGTTGTGCCTATCCTTTCAACTTAGCTATACCGTGCTGATGAGGACTAACAAGTCCGAAACACGTGTCCACGGTTGCATCTTTTCCTTGCGGGCGATCCCAAATATGTTTTATGTATGTATATATGTATGTATGTGTGTATGTGTATGCACACGTGTACACCCGTACAGGTTAGCCAATGCTTGTGCGACCACCCGTATTTCACCGACAAATGTGGCCATGGAAGTTGCGACATACAGGTTGTTACGTTTTCCTAGCTTTCACTTTTGCTATTTTTTTTAATTTCATACACTCGCTCTATCTATTGCTTTTTTCAAAAAAATACTTATGTGGACTTACCCCATTAGTCGGTGCGTAGCAGGTCAAAGGTATATGCGTTATGTGGACTGACCTTATTGGTTTGTGTGGAGCAGGTCATTGATAGGTATGCATAATGTGGCCATACATACGTTTTCACACATCTTAAAATTTCGTTTAAAACAATCTATCAAAGTATGTGTATCTAGAACCTCCATAACATCCATTCGGTATTTATCTAGTATCTAGTAGATAAACTTATGTTTTAAAGAACGCAGATATTGTTATAATTATTCTACAGACTACAAAAAGTTTTTTTAACCAATAATTTCTCCAGTGATGTTAGAACTCGTCGATTGACTTACTTTTATTCTCACGTTTTTAGTATTTTTTTATTATCGCATCTACTTACTTCCAACTTGTAATGTTATCATGATTTTTAATAGTATCCATACTTACTTTGTTTACTATATTTTATGCAGAATATTTTTCTGAGTAATACTAAACAGTTAGTTTTAATCGTGATGGCCACGCCAGTAAAACTTAGTGACAACTTATTCCTAACTAAAATTCACTTTAATTGTAATTTTCAATTAATTGAAACAGAAAAGAAAACTATAAAAAACAACTTTTTATTCGCTACAACCTTTTCTCGTGCATTTTTTGAATATGTTATTTTAATAAGGATTTATTTTAACAAGAAAAAAACTACGGCCAAGAAAAAATCTATTCAAAGCATCTAGTCAAAAAATCAATCTAGACGATGATTTTAGTTGAAAAGTGAAAATAAAATTATTATAAAGGCAATTGTAGGCGCGTGGCCACCGTGGCCACATAAGGTAGATACATTTTCTATGGAAACACACATTTTATAAGATGACGTCACTTTTTAACGAATTTTAGATATGGGGTGGAACTGAATGTGGGCGTTTTCATTTTGTGGAATATTTGAGCTAAATTAATGTAATCCTCTTAATTTACAATTAGTTATCTCTACCAATAAATGATGAAAATTAAGTTCGGCAAGACGTGATAAAATAAAAAGGAAGGTACTATTAATCGACTTTATAGTAATTTGGAATTGAGTGGCTCTGTGTATGGCCACAGAATTCATAAGGATTACACATATCATTAGATTAACTTTCTAAATACATTTTTAACATTTTATTCCCAAATCAGAATTAAAATGTACCTTGCACAACATCGCTAATTAATCAATTTTCTTTACAGTATTTTCAACAACTAATTAATGTTTAATAATAATTTAACAGGATGAAAGTTAAATATATGTAGGTATACCATGTGATAAATAAATAAATAAATAAATAAATATATTTTATTTTCAGTTAACATGATGATTAATTTATACGACTTATTATTTACTGATTTTGTACTTAGTAATTTTAAAAAATCTGCCTCTATTAAACTAATTGCATTGCACATTTCAACATTATAGTGTCTCAGAAGAAAAACATTGCTAATGTTCGTTTGAATTGTCGGAAATTCCATGAATGATAATATATATTTAGTATTTTATAATTAAAATTAGTTAAAGCTTTGGCGTATAAAACCCCTTTATAGAAACTAAAAAAATCGATGAAATATTATTCTTGGAAACTTGTGTTATGAGTTGAAAATTAGTAACACTAATTGAGGCAAACTATTGAAACTTCCGCCTAGTTTGTGTTCACTCGAATTCAAATTTGAGAAAGTGTATTTTTTTGTCCTGTTTTACATATTCGTGATATAGAAACACCACGTACGCCCCATCAAATAAGCGTTCATTCACCCTTAAAATATGTATGTGTGTATGTCCCCATAATGCATATAATACAATAGATAGCGAACACTAAACGCCGACCTGAGATCAGCTGATAGTGGTGTATTTGTCCACACAATGTTTCTAAAAGTTTGAGTGCGAAATAAACCTATTAAGTCTTCAGCCTTATTGTGTGTATAGTGTAATAGATTGTGACGCCGACTTGAGATCAGCTGATAGTAGTGTATATGGCCACATGATGTGTCTGACCACATAGCTCACTTCAGCCTTAAAGTGTGTTTGTTAACCAAATATTATCCTTGAAAATATTGGAGAACATTTTGTGTTTTGAGTTGAATTTGCTGTTGTGTTGTGTTGTTAATGGAAAAGCAGTAGTATTAAATGAGTTAAACTATTTTGACACATCATACTTGCTTTTGTATATTAACTATTGTAATTTAAAAACATGTAACAGAAAAATAAAATCTAGTCACATACAATAAGAGAGCGATGATGTAATATCTAAATGGGAAATTGAGTTTTAAAGAATTTCCTCTACTTAGCCTCCATTAGTCCTCGTTATAATGACTGAATAAATGAGTGATGTCCAGTTGCATGAAACCGAACTTGTTAAAGTTCTTGTAGTTTCCGCCTGCTTTGTAATTGGTAGCCGTCATTTATTCCTGTGTTTGTGGCAAATCTCTTTGCGGATGAATCTGACAATTCTAGAAATGTCCATTTCTGTGGTTACAAAAATGACAATATTTTGTTTCGTTCTGTAGTATATGCAGGTAACTACCTATCTGCATATACTAGAGATTAAAACAGAACATTTGTTTTTAAATCCATAAAACCTTTCTGTTGGCATGATTCAATTGTAGCTAAAGTGAAATAATAATGTTAAGTTTTTAAGTATATACAAACAACAATTGATTCATTTGATATATTATATATCAAAATATGTTTCCAGAGGCACTATTAATAGCAAAGAAGGACCCTAGTTGAAATGTCACTTTGGAAATCGCCACACAAAAACTTGTACAAAGTCACCACAGAATGAAAACTAAAATCAGAGTAAAAAACCGCTTTCTATTGAATCACAATTTACACATCCAGATTTACTAGTGAAAAATGTCGTTAAAAAGTTTGAGGCAAATTTCTGGACTCTTACTAGCTTGCATTACTTACTTACACCCATTTGCTCATATTCCATCCCCAACCTTTTCAACGGAATCATCAAAATATAATCTAGTTCCGTATGTCGATAATATATACCTGTACCAAATTTCAAATGAATACCTCAGTTTTATTTTATTAACTTCTTTTAAAAATGAAGTGATGGTGGTGGTTTAGGGGTGACAAATGTTATAAAAAATATTGAGGCACTGGATTCTAGTATATACATCAAATCACAAGTTTCTGGACTACTACCAGCATGCTTTACCTATTTACCCCTATTCACTCCCTAACCCTTCAATGGAGTAAGCTCAAAATATAATCTAGTTCCAGGTATCATTATAATACATACGTGTACCAAATATTAAGTCGATGACTTAAGCCATTCTCGAGAAAACGTGCGAACAAAAAAGTTACAGACAGACCGACAAACAGACAACTTTTTTTTTTTTACTTAAATTTAAAATCTCGACCTTTCGACATTCTAAATCTATTTGGACAGAAAATTTTGAATTTTTTTTTACGAAATTACTCTGTAGGTGCGGCATCATGCATGGCCACATAAGGTGGATACATTTTACTTCAAAATATACACTTTGTAAGATGACATGTTTTTAACGAACGAGAAACTTTAGGCAAAACGTGATATACAATGAAAATTACTATTATTTTATTTAAAAATAAATTGGGACTGTGTGGCTCCATGTATGGCCACATAATTCATGAAGACTACACATATCATGTGCGGTGAGGTACGATTCCCGTTTCAGTGACGAGACCTCGATTGGCGAAGTTAAGTCACGCCGGCCGAGTCCGTTACTTGGATGGGTTACCGTATCTCATTCCGCCGTCCTGGTTAAGTGGTAGAGTAGGTAGTATTAGATAAACTTCGCCATTACGTAAATCTTTTCATAAAAAACATTGCACCTTACCATATATTTTTTTAGCAAATCCCGTAATTTTCAAAGTTAATACAATAATTACTATAACTTCGTGAGAATCTGTGTTCGTAGATTTATTTACCAATGATTATCATCAGCCTCAAGTATATTAATCACTAAAATTTTTCACATAATTTAATACGTTTTATGGATTTGTGACAAACTATTTATTATACTACTTACAGTTTCTCAAATGAAGATATGTTTGTTATAAACATGAAATAGAATAAAGCATTTTTTTATACGTTCGACGTCATTATTGTTCAACTGTTCCTATTAACGATACCAAAAAGAATCAATTCGCGTTTTATTTATATGTTTATATTCAATTGTAATATGTATTTAATATGAAATTATAATACTATATACAAAATACATTTTTGTTGTTATTTAGAATATTTTAAAAAAACTTTAGTTAAAAATTTCCGCAGATGAAGACAAAGAATACAGACAATATTTGTTTTCAATAGAAACAGTTTGTAGGTCGAGGGTTCAAATTCGGGGTCTCCAGCTTGGGAGGCGGTATCAAATTAAGAATGAAATACATTGCACTAATTAAGCAGTCATCTTGAAGCCAGTCAGACATCCACGGTGCGAATCGCCTTGGTAATAGGATAGGATAGGACTGGATTTAGAGAGGCCACATCAGATTAAAAAAAAAATTGAATCATAGAAAAGGATGGGTGAATTAAAAGTAATGGATAAAACACGTAAACAGCAGATAAAATAATTAATATCGACATTATGCAATCAATGAACACTAGCGTAAAAAATATTACAGATATATTGCATATGGTTGGTTTCCACAGAAAAATTACTAGCCAAAAAGCTCGTTCCAAGCAGTCCAGCAAGAGCGAGTGGTTATGCCAGGCGATACGCAATGTTGGAAAATATTTAAAGGTATTTATTTTGACGCCATTTTGGCGCTTTCAGCTTTGATCGAGTGTCCCTTTATTGAACGTGCTTATTATACTCTTCGCAAATTCAAAACGAAGAGTATACTGCATTCGATCGGCACATTTCTAAAACCGATAAGGTTGCTCGTAGAGAAAAAAAATTTCATATCACTGTGTTGATCGAATTCTGAAGAACATTCAGTCCGTCTGTCCGTCCATCCATCTATCCGTCCGTCATGTTTCTTGTAATCACCATAACTGAAGAAGGAAGAGTCCGATAGTATTAAAATTTGGACAGTAAGTTACTGTTGGCTAAAGGAAGAACTCCATTGTTTTAAAAAAATATTAACTAAGTATTTAAAAATAATAAAAAATAAAATGTTTTGTAATTAAACAAAAAATATTCTAAAACAAATAATATTAACAAAAAACTGCAAGAGTATCGTATAGAATGTGCAACAGTTATACAGAAAGTGCAGTAAGTCGGCGAAGAGTATAATGCTTCTCTTGTTTTTTATTTGCAACAAAAATGAGGAGAGTATTCTATAGAATGTGCAACTATTACATAAAAGTGCAGAAAATCGGCGAAGAATATAACGATTAGCTTGCTTATCCTTTCTTATGCTCAGTAAGATGCACCATACCAGCTCGCCGCGAGCGGTTGGGAAGCAAGTGCGTTGCCTCTAAACCAGAGTAGGTATATCAGTTAGTTATGAACTTTAGCTTTCGATTGTTAGAATAATTTTGTTTTAACTATTCGCATTTGTTCAACCAATTCGCTTGCTTATTTAAATATTCCTATATTTATTTAATGCAGTTTCAGATTATTGGAATTTTCAACTGTTTTTATTATTTGAATACAATTTCCAGTCTTAAAAGAGTAAATATTAAATTTGTCTTTGGAAGAAGGAATGGAGGTGATATTTTAATATTATTGTAACATATGCATTCAGCAATTTATAAATCACAACTATCGCTCTGATTATGGATAAAATATAATATTTCATTCATAAACTTGACCACACAATTCGTTTGATGATGTACAGATAATTTTCCCTTGTCCGCACAACTCATTTAATGATACACAGACTGTGTTATACAGAAATTAGAAGCGGTGTAAAATAATTCCAATATAGATATAGGTGGCAGCACCATACAGGGCCACACAAGGTGGGTTTCATTTTGACTGAATCACACACCATAACAGAACATGACAAATGTGGCCATCTTCAAAAAACCACTTTTTAGGGGTAAAGAGACCCCGTAGAGTCAGCTAAAGTAGGTTAGAATTGTGGGGCCATGTGTATGGCCACACTTTTCCTTGGGGCCACACGATGTAAGTTATGGTGAGGTGTGTGACCCCACAACAATGGAAACACCTACGCACGTGTGTATGTGCGTATGCATGTATGTATGTATGTATATATCCTTTGGCGTATATATATATATATATATATTTAAAACGCATTTTTCATCAATTTCTGTGTATAAATTTAAACATGTAAATATGTACATAGGGTATATACAATCAGAAGATGGCACATGTCAAAACATATTTATATTTACAGTAAAAAGCTGCCTTTGAGTAAAATAATTTTCAAGTGATTATAAATTAGGACGATCGAATATTTTCATCTAGTTACTTCCCACATAACAAAATGATATGCAATGTACATACACTGTATCTTCAATCTATGGATATGTATATCCACAAGATGGAGAAAGTATATCTAATGTACATCTAATGGATGTGGAATTAACATTCCCAGCAGATACGTTTGTCGCCGACTTCCGTATCTATTTTATATCCAGTGAATGTACATAAACATATGCAATGTACATTCACTGGATATGAAACACACATCATATACACAATCGTATATTTTATGAATCTACATTACATATCTCTGAAGTAGTTTCCACGGACATCAAAACACTTATTGAATACTGCACCCGACGCATGTTGCCCCAGTCATGTTGGCATCATCGGGAGATGATTAAAACGAACAGTTTTAATCATCTCGATGATACCAACACGATTGGAGGCAGCACGCATCGAATGAAAGTGTTCGAGTGTTTTGATGTTCGTGGGAACTACTTCAGAGGTATCCAATAGCATCCATATAAGAGGCAATAAAACACAGATAGCTTAATAAGAAACATATTTTATATAACTATTTTAAACATACACAAACTTTACAAAACAACCTAATATTACACAATATTTAAAATTTTCAATATTGACGTATACTTCTTTACCTTCCGGTAGTTTAGCAAATTGTAAACATATGTATAATACCTACTATAGTTACTCATGCCCTACATATATGTTTAAAACATTCTCAACCATCAAGTAAGCTATATAATATGAACGTATGTAATTTTTATTCACTATATTTATAAAATACATACCCAATATGACATAATAGCAAATTTTTAGGCCTCTGTCACTTTCCGCCATCTTAACTAAACACACACCTGCCACAATCAGTTAAATATGAAACTTGCAAATTTTCTAACCCTAAAAGAGTATGTATTTACAAATCTAAAGAATTGCATTATAATAAATTTATTCTTACATCATGGGAGCTTCATGCAAATGTAACAGCATAATATAGCAATAAGCAAATATAAAATCCAGAAAATGATAAAGAGTTAACTTCCATCACACATAAACACTATGCACACAACACTACAGGGCTTATTTGCTTAATCGCTGCTGGCGCCGGCTGTTACGAACTACAATCCGTAAACAAATGATGCCTGGTCACAGAGTAGTTACGTACTCTGTGGCCTGGTGCGCTGATGTAGTATGCCATAAATTAGTAGCGCATGCGCATCAGATAATGAGATAAAATTCGTGTACGCGTATAATTTAATTATACCTTAATGGACATGTTATGTATAAATCATTATGTATATACCTCCAGCAATATACACTGTATATGACGCTGATGGATATCAGTAGCTGAATATACATTTCATATCATATGTATGTTTAACAATACATATTCAAATTCCAACACCTAATGCATATGCTATGGATGTACATATCCATGCGATGTTATGTGAGTTACTATATGAAAATATTTTTTTGTTCTTTTACAGAATTAAAAATAGTTGTAATTAGCTAATAACTGTCAATAGTAATGCGATACCTAGGGCAAGTAGTAGTGGAATCGATAGAGGTTTTCGGAAAAATTCCGGGAAGCGGTTACTTTTGAGAAAACATCTCTGAACATGTCAGGAACGACATAAAAGTTACCAACAATAATCCTTGAGCGTCATTGGTTAAAAAAATTAGTTGAGAATTATTTTTTGTCAAATATCTCTTAAAATATTTATTTCTTAAAAAAAACTAATTGCGCCATTCGAGAGTATGAAGTTCGAAGTTCTTCCTACGATCAAAAATTTAGGCTCCACATTATTTTCTTTAACGTACGACGCGGCGACACGACAGTACGCCCGCGTAGCGTGGGCAGCCTCAGACGCGCTACACTAAATTTATTGTAACTTTTGTACTTAAGTTCAACAAAGCTTACATCAAAGAAAAAATATTATTGGATTATATTTTCAAATATTAAAATTAATGTAGGCATCTAGGAATAGTATATTATAAAAGCGTAGAAGGGCCGCAATAAATGTTATATTTTATTTTCTTAAATTCCGACTTCAAACTCGGAATTTTGTTAAATTCCGAGTTTGAAGTCGGAATTTTGTTATATTCCGACTTTGAACTCAGAATATTGTTAAATATACACGACCGCCATTTTTCCCTCGATGTATTTGTTGCCCTCGGGCCTCAAATTACCCCTCAGGAAAAATAAGACGTTTCTCTCCCTTAGTGTATAATGTACTCTTATATTCATTGTTTTGTTAACTGCTCCTACTTCATAAATAAAAATTGATTCTTGTAAAATATGCCAAGAATATTGAATATCATGCTTTGGCAACACTTTTTATTTAGTGCCACATTGTTTAAATAATTCGCAAAGTTGAGAAAATCAATTTTTCGTAAATAACGAAAACACTAAGAACTTTCGAAAATAATGTTTTATATAACAAATGTAGCTAGTAAAAATACCTACAAAACCCAGTAAGAAATTTTCAAATCGGTTAATTTGTTTATCTGCAAAATCAAGAAAACTGTCAAAATGGCCTGTTATTTCAACTGTTATTAACTAATGATAAATTAAGCCTTGTGACTTTGAAATTATCGGAAGTTGTACTTATCAATGTACTTAAAAAACTCTGAAAATTTCAAACGGATATCTTTTAAGGTTTTTGCAAAAAGCAATTTGTTTATTAAAAATATGATGTAAAATTGTCCAAATTTTTTTTTAAGCGCCGTAGACTAATGACCGAAAATGGATTATCTTCTCTACAAGTACCATCAAGTATATTTTAAAATTAATTGATTTTCCCAGATTTAATTGCTTAAAATCGGGTTAGAAAAACACGTACATTTTCGCGTTATAAACAAATAGAGTAACTCAATTATTTTTAATCGTACTCCATTGGGACTAGGACCATTTGAAAGCTACGATTTTTCTGCGAATTTTAAAAGAAAAGAGAATGTTTAAGCCGCTTGTGAGCTGAGATAATTTTTTATTTTTCTTATACTCACAGCTGATTCAATTATTGACATTTGTATTTAAAATTAACACATTAAGTAGATCAAGACCTGCTCTGCATTGTGTGACAATTTCAAATGAATATATGATGCAGTTTAATTATATGACAATATTTATATATTTTTAACGAAAAAAAAAAAAAAATCGTGTTGGGTAGGAATCGATCCCCCGACCCTCGGATTTATGTCATCATCATCATCATAACAAATTTATTTAGTTCTTTTAATACAGGAAATTGCCTCCCCGGATCGAGGCTCGGAGCCAACCGTACAACCACGAGCGCTCTAACATGTTGAGCTAAATTACCGATGCGACAAAAATTTACATTAGTGTAATAGATTTATTCCAAATGTATAAAAATTGACTCATGTAAAAGAGGCCAAAAATATTGAATATCATGCTTTGGCAACACTTTTTATTTAGTGCCACATTGTTTAAATAATTCGCAAAATTGAGAAAATCAGTTTTTCGTAAATACCAAAAAACTAAGAATTTTAGAAAAAAATTATCTCAGTTCCCAAGTGACTTGGAGCATTTATTATTCTTTTTAAATTCGCAGAAAAATCGTAGCTTTAAAATGATCCTAGCCCGAACGACGTACCCTTAAAAATAAATAAGTTATTCAATTTGTTTATAACTTTAAAACGCAAGTGTTTTTCGAACTCGATTTTAAACAAAGAAACTTGCGAAAATCAATTAAATTTGATATGTACATGATAGTACAACTTGTCAAAATGTGAATCCACTTTGATCCGTAACTCTAAAATGCCTAAAAAAAAAATTACGACAATTTTACGAAAGCAAGTTTTTAATAAACAAATAACTTTTTGCAAAAACCTTAAATAAAATTATAGATTTGAAATTTTTAGCATTTTTAAAGTAAATTGAGACGTACAACTTTTCCGATAATTTCGATGTCACAAGGCTTAATTTATCATAAGTTATTAATAATTGAAATAAGAGGCCATTTTGACGTTTTTTTTTATTTTGCAGATAAACAAATTAGCCTGTTGGAAAATTTATTATTGGGTTTTGTAGGTCTTTTATTAGCAACATTTGTCATGTAAAACATTCTTTTCTAAAATTCTTAATTTTTTTCAGTATTTACGAAAAATTAAATAAAAGTGTTGCCAAAGCCATGATATTCAATATTCTTGGCCTCTTTTACATGAGTCAATTTTTATACGTGAAGTAGGTATCTTTAATTTTTCGTTTCGGGGTACATTTGGAATAAATCTATTACACTATAGCTACAAATGGTGATGCCTGCCAAATATTTGTGATTTTTTTATTGTATTTATATTTCTTTTATACCTATATAAAACATATTTTATTTTCTTCCTGGTATTTTCTTGAATAAAAAAAACTTTTATTCATTCCTATTAAATAAGTTTCATATACCTACCTACCTACCTACCTATTCTTTTTGCATCAAGACAAAACAGTAAAAAAGCTCTTCTTCGTAAAATAATTTCTAAGACTAATTAAACATAATGTTTTTAGTCGATTATAGTATTATAAACAATATATACACATGTAACTATTTTCCATGCTATTTTTAATAGTAAAAAACGCCGATAATTTCTTACAAAATCGAATAATTTTCTGCGAGTAGGTGGATCTTATCATGCCGAATTATTGGCAACGTTGCACTGCAGTCTTAGTTGCTAGGTCGTCTAGCTCCCTCCACACCCCACGGGCCAGCCCGCCCAACCTTTCATTTCATTCTTGAATTAATTTATTCGACTTGCAAACCAAGGAGGGATAGATTTAATCTATCCCTCCTTGCTTGCAAATCCCAGCTTAAACTTCGACTCGAAAAGTCGCACGACATCTATGAATTTAAGACCGGAACTAACAGTACAAATTCTTTGGTTAAGTATCTATTTCTAATTAATCAATGCTAGTGTTAAAATGAGAATAGCAAATACGAATTTTTACTTGTTAACTTAACCAGAAGTCAGGTTATCGAAAGAATGCAAAGATTTCATTAATATTTTTATATATAGTTTTTCCTTTAGTTCTCATAGATAGCTTTTCTTTCCGCTGTTTGCAAAATCCTATAAAGAATATGTTTTATTAATTTAGTATTAGTTGAGAAAAGTATTTTATTGTTTTGGTTTTAAATTGATAATTTATTCATAGGTGCAGTTAAGAAGAGATTTCCTGAGGCAGCCGATTTGGAATCCCACAGACGATTTCTCTCTATTTGCCAGAAACAAAGGACATATATGAGGCAGAGGTGTTAGATAGTTTAGATTGGATTTTGTACCTATTTGTTTTATTAAAGTGGTTTTAAAATATCTGTCCTATGTATATCTTTCCTGGGCTATACCTAAATAGGTACTAAATAATAATTAAAATGTTCTTATAATATATTTACAGATGAAAATACATATTTATAAATTATCTTTGAAATATCCCTAATATTTTAAGTACCTATTCTACCTATTCAAGAAGAAATTATTCACAGGTTTTATTAAAATAACCCAATTAGCATTTTCATATTCCTACGATATACTATACATATTTCAAAATAAAATTAGTATATTGCATAAATATTTGAAACTAATTCGAAATAAGTTGTATACTGGTTGTTTTGTCACAGGTTTTCACATTTTATACATACTCCTGCAATATTCATATGTATGTTGCTGACACGTTGTAAACATATTCTGAAATGTACATTCATTCTACAATATAGTTACAATATACACAAATCTTTTCCGTACATACATGCAACATTATCCATGTATACTTTCAATATACAATGTATATTGCAAAACAACAATGGTATATTGAATAAATATTTAATACTGATTCAAAATAAGTTGTATACTGGTTGTTTTGTCACAGGTTTTCACATACTATACATATTTCTGCAATATACACATACATGTTGGTGACACATTGTAAACATATTCTGAAATAAACATTTATTTTACAATATAGTTATAATATACACAAATGTGTTCCCTACATATGGGCAGTATTATCCATGTATACTTTCAATATTGCAAAGCAACATTGGCATATTGAATAAATGTTTAATACTTATTCAAAATAGACTATTCAGGGTGTCCCAATAAAAACTCCATGCTGGATATCTTCTAAATGAATAGAGATATTATAATTCTGTAAAAGTCAGTTTGTAGTACATAAAGAGTGCTTCAGTATTAAATATAAATTATTTTTTAATATATATATATATATATATATATATATATATATATATATATATATATATATTGTTATATCAAATATTATAACGTAATTCATGATACTTAGAGCCATACACAAGTAGGCTTATCAGGTATATCATATTACATATTGCAGCTGCTCCTTTTGCTTATTCAGCATCACCTGATTCACAGGATTGCAACATTATTTCCTTTGTTATGTTCCCAGAATAAATTGCACAATGTTACTCCCTTTGTTCTAGAGACTCTTCGAGTCAGCATTTCAATTTTATAAATACATGTAAAGGAACGTTTGCTCCTCAGTCTTCATACTCACTTAGTTTTAAGTCATTCAATTTGTTTCTTAATGTTCAGGATAGTAATTACTATCCTTTAATCAAATAAATCTTTTTTAAAAAGTTCTTTGTGTTGTGTGTGATGTAACAATTGGCGCAGTCGAAAAGGATCTTCAAAACACCCTGTACCGGAGCCTAACTACCAGAAACTACCCGAGAGAACAAGGACAACATCCGCAAAAGGTGCCTAACTGGAGGGAAAGTCTGGAAGAACAAGGAGAACTTTAGGACAGGAGTGGTGAATCCCAATTCTTCAAGAAGAAAAAGAACCTCAGCACACAACAAATCAATTCCAAGAAACAATTTTTCAAGCAACAAATCAATTTCAAGAAACAATCAACCAAGAAACACAACAAGCAACAATTAGTTTTAAGAAGCTACCACTCTACGAACAACAAACACATTTAGAAAGTAAGAAAATCATCCCTGCTCAGAAGTTGGTGTCTTCGACGTCGAGACAGACGGAGCTAGCTTTACGAAGTCGCACTGCAGCTGCACGAGTCCACGGAGATGAAAACATTAATGTAAGTACAAAGAATCATCTCGTTTTATTTTGTGCTATACATTTAACATTTTTCAAACCAAATCCAATCATTTAGTTTATTTTAATTTGTACGTAACGTAAAACAACAGTTCTATAACCCAGATTAGCTCATTAAACTTATCAAGAAATTTTATACATTTCAACAGATCAAATTTCAATTTTAATATTAATTTCAAGAAGGTTGTTACACGACCTTTACCTTTGCATTTATTTTGCATTCAAACACATTCCAAGCTAATCAGTATATCATAAATTGTGAAACATTTGTCACACCAGTGCCGTATCATTCTGATTTTCACCTCATAATAATTTTAATTAATTAAAATTTAATTTTCTTTCAAATTAAATAATAATATCCTATTAAAAATGACTGACAATCAAGTCGATGGAAATGAAAACCAGAACGTTACAGCAAACGAAACAATAACCATTGAACCCTACAAGTTAAGTGAAATCTTTTCAATAATACCTGAGTTCGATGGGAACCCTATATTTTTACACACATTTATTTCTGCATGTGTTTATGCACAAGGAATGGCAGTAGATGACCAAAGAATTCTTGTAACATTGCATATTAAAAATAAGCTTCGCGGGAAAGCATCAGAGCTAATAAATTCGCGAAATCCTGCTACTTGGGCAGAGATAAAAAGCTTGCTCGAGGCGCACTTTGGCGACTCACGTGATTTAACAGCACTTATTCAAGATTTGCAACGAATACATCAATTGCAAAATGAAAGTGCATTAACATTTATTTCTCGATTACAAACACATAATGCCAAAATGCACGCCGCTGTGCAGAAACAAACATTAACGTTAGAGGAGAAAACCGCCCAATCACGTCTAATCGAAACTATGACGCTTAATACCCTACTCACAGGACTAGAATCTAAACTAGGCCAAATAATTCGCGCTGGCAATCCAGGAAATATGCTAGACGCAATTAGTAGAGTCAAACGAGAACTTCAATTGTCATACTTTGAGCAACAAAAATTCTCAAATAAACCAGCCAACAAAAACCCTGTACAATCTCAACAAAAACGTCCAAATTCCCAGCAATTTTGTAATTATTGCAAAAGAAGTGGACACAACTTTAACGAGTGTCGTGCAAAACAACAATTTTCTCAACAAAATCCTAATTATAGACAAAATTATTTTAGTGGAACTCCAACACAACTTTCTAGGCCCAATTTCCAACAATTTTCGAGACCTAATTTCCAAAGTTCGTCAAATCATTATAGTCCAGGCAACTTTGCCCCACAACAAAATTTCTCACAAAATAATTCTCCCCAACAAAATAGGCCTTTTGTAATAAGACCTAACCCAAATTACCAACAAAGACCTCCTAATCAACAACCCTCAAATTTCAACCGTCAAAATTCCCAGAAAACGCACCATGTTAATTTTGACAATTATGATGCACAAAATTGCGAAAATTATTATTGTGAACAAGATTATCAACAATTTGATAATTTTGAAAATGTTCCAACTGATTCCAATTTTAATGACAATTACATGCCACAAGAATATTTTTCTGACAACTCCCAAAATCATACTGATTACCCATCAAATCAATATGAAAATTATTCCGATTATTCAGCAAATCCTCACATGAATTATTCTGTTAATCAACCGGATTTTTACCAAGGCCCGGAGTATCCTACAGGTACTCCAACGCAGCAACCGGATTTCCAAATCGACCAAGTGTCCAGCCAACTACAAACTATGAACCTAGAGGACAATTTCAATCCGTCCCTGAATTTCCCAGATCAAATTATAATGTAATTTCTTATCCATCGTTGACTGTAAATTCAAGAAATTTATATTACATCAAAGATTTAACGCGGACATATAAAATGCTACTCGATACCGGCGCGGGTATATCAATATTCAAACCGAAACTTGCCGAAAATTATAAACGCAGATCTCCCGAGAACGTTGCCATACAAGGCATAACAGAACAAAAAATTCCAATAACCGAATCTGTTCTTATACCTTTTACAACTAATGACCCGCATAAGGTATACATTTGCGATTTAGACATCGAATTCGATGGACTATTAGGAGCAGACTTTTTCAAACATTATAAATGTGTTATTGATATGAATAACAATCAATTAATTACCAATTTTAAAACTGTCCCACTTTTTGAGGTAAATCAGGATTTACCAGAACCACCACCAAAAAATACTTGCAATTCTCAAATTCCCATTTCAAAGGTTTCTCGTGAAAACAAAAATCAAAACAAAATTTCTATAGAACCACGTATGGAAAAGATATTTAAATTGAAATGTAATTTGCGGAATACTGAGGCTATACTGTTAGCCCAGGAAAAAGAGAAAGTTCGCTTACCCAATGCTCTCGTTAAGGTAGACGAAAACGGAGAATTTCTCACGACAATAATTAATGCAAATGCCATCCCAAAATCAATCGAATTTTCCAATTTAGACTTAAAACCAATTCAAAAATTTAAATCGATTTTTAATTTCAACACTGACAATTCTGACCAACAAATACCGACAGACAGATCTTTTGAAGTTCAAAATCAATTACGTTTAGATCATCTAAATGAAGAAGAGGCCGAATTAGTAACGCAGCTTTGTTTAGATTTTCAAGACATTTTCTATTTAGAAGGCGACAACTTGACATTTACGAACGAAATTAAACACCCGATTGATACGAATGATTCCCGACCTATATTTACAAAATCTTATCGTTACCCCCAAGTCCATAAAGAAGAAGTCAAAACTCAAATTTCTAAAATGTTAGATCAAGGTATTATTCAACCCTCGATTTCACCCTGGTCATCCCCTGTTTGGGTAGTCCCCAAAAAACTGGATGCCTCTGGTAAACAGAAGTGGCGAGTTGTAGTTGATTATCGCAAACTCAACGAAGTCACAATTGACGATAAATATCCTCTTCCCAACATCTCTGACCTTCTTGATCAACTAGGCAAATGCCAATATTTCACAACGCTAGACCTTGCATCTGGATTTCATCAGATACAAATAGACCCGAAAGTTATCCAAAAAACTGCTTTCACAGTTGAGAATGGTCATTTCGAATTTGTAAGAATGCCATTTGGACTCAAAAATGCCCCATTAACTTTCCAAAGAGTAATGGACAATATCTTGTTAGGAATCCAAAATGAACGATGTCTTGTCTATATGGACGACATTATTGTCTACTCCCCTACCATCCACGACCATATTTCACGCCTAACAGAAGTTTTCAAACGCTTAAAAAAAGCAAACCTCAAAATTCAACCCGACAAATGCGAGTTCCTTCGCAAAGAAGTCGCTTATTTAGGCCATCTCATCACTAAAGACGGTGTAAAACCAAATCCCACCAAAGTCGATGCAATTTTAAATTTTCCCCAACCGAAAAATCCTAAAGAAATTAAGTCATTTTTAGGCTTAGCAGGATATTATAGGCGATTCATCCCCAATTTCTCCAAGATAACCAAACCTCTGACGAAGCTACTACAAAAAGACATACCATTTAACTTCGACAATGATTGTTTAAATTCTTTTCAGAACTTGAAACAGACTCTGACAACAACACCGATTCTCATTTACCCTAATTTTAACGATTAATTCATTTTAACCACCGATGCAAGTGCATTCGCCATTGGTTCTGTCCTTTCACAAGGCAACATAGGCAAAGACTTACCTATCGCATATGCATCTAGAACTTTATGCGCTGCGGAAACCAAATATTCCACGATCGAACGCGAGCTTTTAGCCATAGTATGGTCAGTAAAGCATTTTAGGCCATATCTGTTCGGCAGAAAATTCAAGTTGGTAACAGACCATCGACCACTTACCTGGTTATTTTCAATAAAAGACCCAGGAAGTAGACTCGCACGTTGGCGATTAAAACTAGAGGAATACGACTATGAGATCGTATATAAACCTGGCAAGATCAATAAAAACGCGGACGCACTATCCCGAATTAAGATCAACCATTTTTCGGAATGTTCTAAACTCCACTCAAAAATTATAGCCGCGAACGAAACTGACGATTCAGAATATGACGAACAAGACGATGACGAAAACCCAAACGAAAATGCCCAAATAACTAACGAGCAAGTCGCTCAAGAATTCGATATTTTTGTTAATTTGTATAAAACGAAATCTTTGATAGACTATTCAAAAATCAAAACTTCCAATAAACAACTTTTGGATAGAGAACATAAAAATATCATAACCTTTTTCCAGCAAGATAACTTGCAAGAACTACATAATAAAATAATCGAAGAAATTTTCGAAGAACACCCTGAATTTTACAAAAACACCATTAATATCGTCTCCAGTAAATCAGTTCGACATAGGAAGTATTTTATAGTCCCTTTGCCATTCGACGTTAAGTCTACAATAGAACATTTGTTCATGGTATTATATAAGAGACAAAACCTTTTAGATCTTTCCAAAACGTATTACGTTGAGAACAACTTAGATCTCCCTATTCTCGAAATGTTATCGTTCATTTTCGCAGAGAAGGATCTAAAAATTGTAATATGCCAAAATATCGTTCAGACCCCTGACGAAGATCAAATTCCGATCATTTTAGACCAGCATCACTGCGGTAAAAATAATCTTCACCGCGGAATAAATGAAACGATGCGGAGAATTAAAAATAAATATAATTGGCAAGGATTAACTAAAGATGTCGAAAACTTTATCAAATCTTGCAAAATTTGTCCTTTGGTAATTACGGAAACGCCAAGAACGCCATTCGAACGAATCAATATCGACATATTTCAGACCCCAACTCGAAATTACGCTTTGACCATTCGCGACGAGTTGACTAAATTTACCCAGGCATACGCAATCCAAGACAAATCTGCAAAATCTGTAGTAAACACCCTGTTACTATATTTCCAACACTATGGCACCCCTTTGAGAGTCCATTGTGACTACGGTGGCGAATTTGACAACAGACTACTAAAAGATCTCTGCACTTTATATGACATAAAATTATCTTATTCAAGTGTAGGACATCCTCAATCTAAGTTACTGCATAAGCACCAACTTTTTATATAAGGGGGAAGCTGTTATATAAAATATTATAACGTAATTCATGATACTTAGAGCCATACACAAGTAGGCTTATCAGGTATATCATATTACATATTGCAGCTGCTCCTTTTGCTTATTCAGCATCACCTGATTCACAGGATTGCAACATTATTTCCTATGTTATGTTCCCAGAATAAATTGCACAATGTTACTCCCTTTGTTCTAGAGACTCTTCGAGTCAGCATTTCAATTTCATAAATACATGTAAAGGAACGTTTGCTCCTCAGTCTTCATACTCACTTAGTTTTAAGTCATTCAATTTGTTTCTTAATGTTTTAAAAAGTTCTTATATATATATATATATATATATATATATATATATATTGACATGATATAATTAACTTAAATAAGGGAAGAATTGCCGACAGGCGTATCAAACAAAAAAGGGTCAATGCAAATCAATTTTACAGCTTTACAGTGTATAAAAACCAAAAGTTAAAGTTGTGCATTTTAAAAGAATCAACTGGTGTGATTTCAAGTACTAATAAAGAAAATGAAATTGGGTATAACAAAGAAATAAATAGTTATTAAGAAATTTGTAAATTTAAAATGTATACAAATTTGTAAATCTTACTCTATCTTGAAAAGGTAACCTTCCTTTTGTGCAAGTGCAACAGTTAAAATTATTGTGGGAAATCCATCGTTGACAAGTTTCGAGGTGGTACAGAAACAATAATTGCTCAGGAACACTTCACGGTGAAAAGAATTCTGTAAAATGGAAAGTGCGGGTTTCCATACCTTAAAAGACAAAATTGTTAAAAATAAGCCATAGACTTGTAATTAAATGGTGAAAACTTTACAAATTATTAAATTTTAATAGGAAAAACAAACCTTATAACAAAACAAAACATTAAGAGTAGCAAGTTTAAAAGGTTTGAAACAAAGTCAAAGAAAAAAGTAAAATAAAAATGAACTTTTCAACATTATTCAAATTTCAGTGATCGCTTTTAAAATATTTAAATGTAATTACAAAGACACTTACCTAAAGTAACTTAATTAAGAGCCATCCCTGAATTTGATGTCCTACTTTAGTTTTTCATGTGAGAAATACTGGCTGAAGTAAAGTTTGTGTTAAAGCCAGGTACTTTCTAAGTTTTTTTTCAAGTTTAAAGATGTATTGTTATACATATTTTGTTTCACATTTAATACTGGAATCTCTAGGGAGTTTTATGATGTCTTTTCAGGAAGTAAAGCATATTAATAGGGGCTACAAAGGTCCAGAAGTCACATGTAAATTCCTGGAAAGGAAATCATGCATAATTATATTAAATATAAACAAATAACTTTATATTGTATAGGTATAGTTAAAATAAGTAAGATAGAATGTTTAAAAGGGTAAACGAAACAAAAATTGATTGTAAAGTAGGAAATAAGGAAGATTTTAAATAATTGATAATTATCATGAAACAAAATTTCACAGGTCAACTATATGCATGAAAGTCACATATAAATGATCAGTGAGAAAAGGGGAAAACAATTTAATAGCTTAAAAAGAAATAAGAAGCAGTATAAGGAAAATATAAATTTGAAATTTTATAAAAATTAAATAAATTTCAATCAAGTGATATAAAAATGTCAGATTAAATACTTTTGAGTGGGGGTAACCAAGCAAAATAAAAAAAAAAAAGGTAGTAAATAATTTTTGAAAACGACGTTTTTTTGGGAAATTTGTCCATTAAAAACGAAAAATTTAATTAAACATTGAAGAAAACTACTCAAAACCAGTTAAAAGTAAAGAAAAAGGAAATATGCAAAATTAAATTCAAGAAAAGTGACAGTAAAACGTCAAATGAAAATCAGGCAAGTCAAATCTCCATTCATTTCCAATTTAAGACAGAAAGCATAGTTGTATGAGAGTTTGTTTCACGAAATTAATCATAATAACAAATATCTAGAAACAATAAAGCAAAAGTAGTATTGAAAATTGAAATTAATATTGGTAGTTGTTTTACCTGATAATAAAGACGTATCCAGAGGAGAAGAGCATCCACAGGCACTAAAATTTTAATATTTTTGGGAAAGAAGAACACAAATTATAATATTACTGTAAAGGTTAATTTCAAAACGTTAAATTAGCTACGAAAGAACAGCTGAGGAACACAGATAATAGCGCCATCTATTAGTGGAACTTGGAATTGCTAGCGAAGAAAAGAACATCTAGGAAACAGGTACCTTTAATCAAAATAAACATCATTTGAGTTTTATTACTTTAATTTTAAAATTTTCTTTTCATTAACAATAATTAAAAAAATTTCGATTTACAAATAAAAGAAAAGGCCTATAGTATAAGTTATTTAATAAGAATATATGTCAATTTTTCACAAAGAGTTTACCCTTGTCCAATAAATTTGTTATATTGATTTCATTTTTAATTATTTCATTAATTAAATCACATGATCTTTAAAACGACTGGCTAGTGAGTGAACTCGCACTGGGAGAGTCTTTTAAAAACATGCTCAACTGTTGTGATTGTGTGTTTATCCCTAGACAGTGGCGCCCATAAATAAATTTTTCTGTCTATCAAAAAATTTTATTCTAAAAGAAAAGGTGAGTTAAAGTAGAATAGAAATTAAGAGAAGGGATAAACGAAAAATATAAAAACATAAAAAAAATAAAAAAACACAACACATTGTCGCCCAACGCGAGGCAGAGTAAATTATTGGCTACGCAACGTAGGACAAAAGTAAAAAGTCAGCTTTGTGAGAAATTTATTAATAAAAATATCAGATTAAAACAAGGGTATAAGGTTTGAAAGGCTTTGGTAATATTTTAGAATTGAATAATAATATAATTGATATTTGCAATATTGGTGTAAGTAAATGAGATTAAGGTCAGGTAAGAAAATGAACACGGAAGACAAACAAACAGCACAGACATCCGCAACAGGAACCGAAACACGGGGACAACAAATAGAAGGACAGGTTGAACCAACAATAATGGGGGACAACGTACAAACGCCACAGGTGGTTGATAATGCTCAACCACAACTAACAATGGAAGCAAGTATGTTACAGCGAATGATGGAAATGATATCAGGACTAGGTACCAAAATGGAAGAAAACAAAGAAGACATAAACAAGAAAATGGAAGAAAACAAAGAAGACATAAACAAGAAAATGGAAGAAAACAAAGAAGACATAAACAAGAAAATGGAAGAAAACAAGGAAGACATAAACAAGAAAATGGAAGAAAACAAGGAAGGCATAAACAAGAGGATGGAAGATATAAACAAAAATCTAGAACAAACCAACAGAAAATTAGAGGAATGCATGAACGATATGAAGGGAAGAGTAGCAAATGTGGAAGTAAAGTTAAATAGAATCACAGAAAACATGGTAGAAGAAATAAAAGAAAAAGTTAAGGTCGTCGGAGAAGAAATGAAATTTGAAGTACAACAGAATGTTGAAGGTCTCATTGTAAGAGGTTTAGAAGAAATTGATGGACAAATAAGTAGGCAAAACACAATGTTTGAAAATTATAAAAAAGAACAGGAGAGCATAGTCGATAAGGTCGAAAAGAATACGAAGATATTGCAGGCAAGACAGGGAGCGAATGCTAATCAGATGATCATGAACAACCATCCATGCAACAAGAACACATTCTATTTTTATGGTGATTCAAGGACACATCCGAAGATTTTTGCAACGAGATTACGACAACATATAGAATCATTGCACCCAAGTACCAATATCAAACAAGTCATACAGACAATGTTAAGAAACGAGGCAGAGATATGGTACAACGTAATCGAACAAAATTTCGAGACGTTGGATGAATTTGAAGAGCTGCTGATGAAACAGTATTGGGGAGTGTACAACCAACAAAAGGTGAGACACAATTTGTTTAATGGGAAATACATAGAAGCAAATGGAGTGTCAAGAGAGAATTATATATTACGAAAAATATATAATATAAAATACCTTGAACCAAAGTTCACCGAAGCTGAAATGGTACGCTATCTAGGAAGACATTTTCCGGATGACATCAACAGTGTTATCATCACTCAAAGGATCATCACATTGGAACAGCTGATAAATTACATCAGAGACATTGACGATCACAGGACTGGATGGAGAAGACCATTCTTACAAAACGAAAACAGAAATGAAGACAGGAACAGAAGGTATGAAATTGAAGCAAATACGAACCATGGTAACCAAAATTATGAAAATAGGTACAGAGAAAATGACAATAAACGGAAATGGAATTATGGAAGTAAGCAATATGAAGATACAAATAAAAGGTATGAAGCAGGACAAGATCGGAACTATACGAACAGGAATAACAACTACAGAAACTACAACCAAGAAAATAATGGGAATCAAAACTATCGAACAAGACAACAACAACAATCAAAGGAAGAAAAACCACAGGAAACAAGAACCTATGCACAAGTCACGAATACAAATGTAAGAAAAAGCACTCAACAACCTCAGGACATGAACAGGATAGAAACACAAGCACAAGTTAATCCTCGTCCGCAGGATTTTTAGAAAGGAAGATTTTAACTACAAAATACAGTCATATGCGCGAATTTATAACAATGGACAACGATAAGGATAAAATGCAACAAACAAGAAAGGGTAAGTTACCAATCATAAAGGTAAACATACAAGGTATAAATTTATCATCGTTACTGGATACTGGTTCGGAAGTATCACTGCTCAATGAGGATATATTTGACAAACACAAAGATAAGTTTGTACAAAATGTCATTAGGATATCAAAGGTAAAATTACTAAATGCGAATGGCCGAAAGTTTTCGGAAAGTAACAAAGTTTTAAATACGAGTTTTAACGTAGAAGGTCAATCTTATAAATGTGAATTATACATAGTACCAGATTTAAATTTTGATATGATATTAGGAGAAGATGTTTTATCTCAATTACGTGCCAATATTAATTTGGGAACAAGATTCCTAGAACTTGAGGGTAAAATAATACCTATATTAAATAAAAGTGAGAATATAATAAATAATGTAATAAATATAAATAAAGGCAAACGAGCCAATGCGGGACACGAAATAGGGTCAGAGAGTACCTGTGTCAAAAATAATGCGGTAAATATGAGGGAGAAGAATCCTACATATGTAATAAATAATAGTAATTATAAAATGCACGAAAATATTGAAATAAAATGTCCATCTGAATATACAGAAGTTATTTATGAACTATTAAAAAGGTACAATTCACTTATAAACTATGAAGCTAGGGTAGCAACAGGGTATGTTCACAGATTACAAGTTGATGAAACAAAACCATTCAAAAGTAAAAATTATCCTATTCCATTTAAATACAGAGAGCAAGTACAATATGAAATTCAAGATATGATACATTCTGATATAATAGAGTCAGCTAAAACAAACTACATAAATCCATTGGTTATAGTAAAGAAAAAAGGTAATGATATTAGACTTTGTTTAGATGCACGCACTTTAAATACAATAACTAAATCGCAATTTGATTCGCCACAAACAATTGATTCAATGTTATCTAGGATTGGAAAAAACACGATATTTTCCAAACTTGACTTAAAAAATTCTTTCTGGCTTGTTCCACTTCATCCTGACTCACGAAAGTATACTGGTTTCAGTGTGGAAGGGCATATTTTTCAATTTAAAGTGGTACCATTTGGACTACAAAGTGCAAGTTCAGCTTTAGTTAGAGCAATGCAGAATATTCTTGATCGTTACGAGAACTTCTGTTTTCATTATATCGATGACATTCTGATTTTCTCTGAAACAACAGAAAAACATTATAAGCACTTAGATACAATTTTAAATGTTTTACATGAAGCAGGATTAAAATTAAATATTGAGAAGTGTGAATTTTATCAAAAATCGGTTAAATATTTGGGATATAAGATAACGCAAACAGGTATTAGCATTGGTAAGGATAGAATAAAAGAAATAAAGGAATATCCTACTCCAATAAATTTAAAAACTCTAAGAGGATTTTTAGGAATTCTAAATTATTACAAAAAATTCGTACCTAAATTATCAGAACTCGAAGTTCCTTTGATTGAACTATTGAGAAAAGATATCAAATGGCAATGGACTGAACGTTAAGAAAATGAGAATAACAAATAAAAAGGAAAACATTTGTGCGAAATTAGCATATCCATATGAAGGACCATATGTTATAAGCAAGATACTCAATCAAAATACATATGAATTGAAATATCCAAAAGAAGACAAATTACGGGGGAAATTTCATATTGAAATGATTTATCCATACGTAACAGATGAAAATCAATTTGCAAACTATCAATATTAGTACAAATATCCTGTCAACTTAGGAAACTAAGAAATTTTTCAAAGTATTTCAAATTTTATTAGTTGGGGGGGGTAAATGACATGATATAATTAACTTAAATAAGGGAAGAATTGCCGACAGGCGTATCAAACAAAAAAGGGTCAATGCAAATCAATTTTACAGCTTTACAGTGTATAAAAACCAAAAGTTAAAGTTGTGCATTTTAAAAGAATCAACTGGTGTGATTTCAAGTACTAATAAAGAAAATGAAATTGGGTATAACAAAGAAATAAATAGTTATTAAGAAATTTGTAAATTTAAAATGTATACAAATTTGTAAATCTTACTCTATCTTGAAAAGGTAACCTTCCTTTTGTGCAAGTGCAACAGTTAAAATTATTGTGGGAAATCCATCGTTGACAAGTTTCGAGGTGGTACAGAAACAATAATTGCTCAGGAACACTTCACGGTGAAAAGAATTCTGTAAAATGGAAAGTGCGGGTTTCCATACCTTAAAAGACAAAATTGTTAAAAATAAGCCATAGACTTGTAATTAAATGGTGAAAACTTTACAAATTATTAAATTTTAATAGGAAAAACAAACCTTATAACAAAACAAAACATTAAGAGTAGCAAGTTTAAAAGGTTTGAAACAAAGTCAAAGAAAAAAGTAAAATAAAAATGAACTTTTCAACATTATTCAAATTTCAGTGATCGCTTTTAAAATATTTAAATGTAATTACAAAGACACTTACCTAAAGTAACTTAATTAAGAGCCATCCCTGAATTTGATGTCCTACTTTAGTTTTTCATGTGAGAAATACTGGCTGAAGTAAAGTTTGTGTTAAAGCCAGGTACTTTCTAAGTTTTTTTTCAAGTTTAAAGATGTATTGTTATACATATTTTGTTTCACATTTAATACTGGAATCTCTAGGGAGTTTTATGATGTCTTTTCAGGAAGTAAAGCATATTAATAGGGGCTACAAAGGTCCAGAAGTCACATGTAAATTCCTGGAAAGGAAATCATGCATAATTATATTAAATATAAACAAATAACTTTATATTGTATAGGTATAGTTAAAATAAGTAAGATAGAATGTTTAAAAGGGTAAACGAAACAAAAATTGATTGTAAAGTAGGAAATAAGGAAGATTTTAAATAATTGATAATTATCATGAAACAAAATTTCACAGGTCAACTATATGCATGAAAGTCACATATAAATGATCAGTGAGAAAAGGGGAAAACAATTTAATAGCTTAAAAAGAAATAAGAAGCAGTATAAGGAAAATATAAATTTGAAATTTTATAAAAATTAAATAAATTTCAATCAAGTGATATAAAAATGTCAGATTAAATACTTTTGAGTGGGGGTAACCAAGCAAAATAAAAAAAAAAAAGGTAGTAAATAATTTTTGAAAACGACGTTTTTTTGGGAAATTTGTCCATTAAAAACGAAAAATTTAATTAAACATTGAAGAAAACTACTCAAAACCAGTTAAAAGTAAAGAAAAAGGAAATATGCAAAATTAAATTCAAGAAAAGTGACAGTAAAACGTCAAATGAAAATCAGGCAAGTCAAATCTCCATTCATTTCCAATTTAAGACAGAAAGCATAGTTGTATGAGAGTTTGTTTCACGAAATTAATCATAATAACAAATATCTAGAAACAATAAAGCAAAAGTAGTATTGAAAATTGAAATTAATATTGGTAGTTGTTTTACCTGATAATAAAGACGTATCCAGAGGAGAAGAGCATCCACAGGCACTAAAATTTTAATATTTTTGGGAAAGAAGAACACAAATTATAATATTACTGTAAAGGTTAATTTCAAAACGTTAAATTAGCTACGAAAGAACAGCTGAGGAACACAGATAATAGCGCCATCTATTAGTGGAACTTGGAATTGCTAGCGAAGAAAAGAACATCTAGGAAACAGGTACCTTTAATCAAAATAAACATCATTTGAGTTTTATTACTTTAATTTTAAAATTTTCTTTTCATTAACAATAATTAAAAAAATTTCGATTTACAAATAAAAGAAAAGGCCTATAGTATAAGTTATTTAATAAGAATATATGTCAATTTTTCACAAAGAGTTTACCCTTGTCCAATAAATTTGTTATATTGATTTCATTTTTAATTATTTCATTAATTAAATCACATGATCTTTAAAACGACTGGCTAGTGAGTGAACTCGCACTGGGAGAGTCTTTTAAAAACATGCTCAACTGTTGTGATTGTGTGTTTATCCCTAGACAGTGGCGCCCATAAATAAATTTTTCTGTCTATCAAAAAATTTTATTCTAAAAGAAAAGGTGAGTTAAAGTAGAATAGAAATTAAGAGAAGGGATAAACGAAAAATATAAAAACATAAAAAAAATAAAAAAACACAACACATATATATATATATATATATATATATATATATATATATATATATATATATATATATATATATATATATATATATATATATTGTTCTATATTCTAATACCTATTTTATTTTTTATACGTTCGAAATTACTTTTTGAAAGTAAATTGAAATGATTTTATTGAGCGCCAAACAGTTTCTTAAAAGCTGTTAATATTATAGACTATAGAACACCATTAGCATGACCATCTACAATCCATAGAATGACTCTTACTCAGGGTCCAACGAAGTCGGTTCAATAAATGCTCATCGATCAAGATAACAATCTAAATAAATCAAACTCAGTATTGAACGAACAAAGTATTAATTTATTAACAAATTTGAACTTGGAATGTAATTAACAAATTTAAATAACAAAATCTAACTTAACTATAATGATAAATATGGCCTTTATTTAAAATAAATATGTACCATGGATTTCTGATATTGTAAAGCTTTACCTTGTCTTTCTTTCGAGTCGAGTAATGTTAAATTATAACCTCTAACTGGTTATTATGATCCTTGAAATATAATGTCACTTGACTGACTTTTTAAACCTCTCAAGGCTTCTTCTTCTTCTTTTCTGGATTGACGTTTGTTTATAACCTCCAATTTATTTTCAAGATTTCCTTGAAATATTTCTATCACTTGATTGACGTTTGAAATTTCTTCACCATATGAATTTGCTAACTGAATTAACAAATACTTCCCTCTTCTAAATCTGCTTTCCGGATAATCTACTTCTTAATACTTTTAAAGTATACTCACTTCTTATATTCAATCAACTTTTACAATTTATTCTTGATATCAATATATCTGGATTGTAATATCCTAACCTTCAAATTATTCACCACTTTTCTTTTCTTTTCAATTTATTTATTTATTCTTGGATGAATATTTTTCGCAGCTCGCTGTTCAGCGGTGTATGATCAACTGATTTGTTATTTTTAGTCGTTTCAATGGGTTAATTTCCAATATTTCAATTGTTTTTTTCTATTTTGATCTAATATTTCAAAATTTAATTTTAATTTAAAATTTAAACTATTCAGTTTTGTTTGTTCTTTACCTTAAGTGAATACTGTTTTTAATTCTATATTTTTCCTGATAAGTTTCTTATTCTACTTTTCAGGATTAAGTGAATAATTATAATTACTCGAAATATATTGACATATTACATACACTTTCTTAAAATCTACTTATAACTACAATTAACAATTCCAATCTCAAATAAATACTAATTCATACATTTAGATGAATAGCAATAATAAACACAAAATGCTAGTAGTTAAAAACGTACTGCAGTTTCCATACTGACAGAATACTGATATTATAAACTAAAACAAGAAATTGATACGCCAACAAACATTTAACATCATACTATTAGTCCTTTCTTTCTGCATGATGTGAAATATCATTTACAAAACACCTTTCTGCAATGATATTTGAAAATATCTGAAAACTTAAAATGTCATTCAGTGTTTTGTAATATATGGACTTACTATTTCTAAAATAATTACGCTGCACTGCAACTACTGTTGATAGTCTTTCATTCAATATTCATTTTGTGTAGATTTACAGTGTTTCTACACAAAATATGATTTTCAGCCCTAAGTTTTGACATGCATGTCAGATTTTATAAAATTTACTTTTTTGTTTTCCAATTTCATTCTAAATCATTTTAAATGAGACTGTGATTCTCTATCAGTTCATGTTTTATTATATACTATTTAGAATAACCTTGTTAAACTAAAATAACTTCATTTTATGTTTATTTAAATATTTTGTTCGTATTCAATATCAAGTTTCATTCTCTGCATCCTACTCGATGAGAATAAGTGAACTTGAATCAATTAAATAAACCACAGATACTCCTGCTTCTGTATGATCCGTTAAAGTAAAACTGTTATGATTAATTCCTAAAATACATACAAATTTGTGAATTTTATTTATGATTTCAAACACGACACTTAGGTAGTGTTCCACAGTGTGGATATACAGCAATATATATATATTTATAATGTATCAATCACTAAATAAACTTATTTTGACTAAGCAGAATAATTGTATTTGTATTATTACCATTTAGATCATTAATTATTTTAATATTTTTAATTACAACTACAATCTACCAGCTATGTGCCAGTATTGGTTAATAGATGGTAACCTGTATTGACCCTTTAACGTGCTAGTAACTATTAGGTTATATCTATAAATATATATACAGTGTGTTTCTGGATTACTACCTGGAGAGGAATCTTTTTATTGTGAATTTTACGAAAAAATATTATTCTTAATAGTTTTGTTTGATCTAGAAATAAAGTTGGTATCTAATACTTAATTTTCGGTCCTCAATACATGGTACTCAAAAATTATGAAACGAAAATCGGCTAGCAAATTTTAAAATTCAGAATTTATTAATTTTATAATCTAAAGGAATTTTTACAATAGATACATGAAAAATGTATGGTCATAAAACACAAATTAAGACAAAAAATATATTGCATTTTTCTCCAAAGTGAAAAATTAAATTTCAAAGTCATAAACTATTTTCAGACTTTTTTAATTGTTGGGTAACCTCATCTGTATGTGAAATCATATGCCAACCTTATTTTTAGACAAACAAAATTTTTATAAGATAACTTTTTTATGAAAACTCACATAGTTCTTCCTTTTCAGGCAGTAATCCAGGTACACACTGTACATTATAGTTATAAATGGATATTTGAATTTAAATGACGAGATGTGAAAGATGTGTTAAAATTCTTTTTATTGATTTTTTTAAATTACTCCACATAATCCCTATTGGCTGAAACTATAGTACATGATAGTTCTTGTCATAGAAAAAGTTCCAAATGGGCATAAAACCTGAAAAACTGGGCATCTCAAGGATCAATCAAAATCGATGGTGGAATGAGTTAACACAGATTTTTGCCTTTGGCTGTCAAATTTAAAATTTGGCCAAAAGCAAAACACATTCTCACTTTCTTGAAAAATCCATTCACTTGATATTATAGCCAGAGGTGTTTCCATTTTTTGATTCCTCTGGAAATTCAACTTTTTTTTTTTTTTTCGGGGTGGAAATCCTTTATGGACACCTTCGCGGTAGTGTGGGACTCACCTCTTGGCATACCCACTAAAACCACCCCTCTTCAGATTGTGGGGAGTATCCTGGGACCGCTCTCGCTTTACTTCAGGATATCCGTCTGTTGTTAGAGTTGTTCATATCAGCATTTCCTGTCCCTATTCTCTTTAATTGTGTAGAGGGTATAGGTCGGGGTTTCTCTCATCCTCTCCTTTGCATTCCATAATCCTCTTAATACTTATCTCGGCTCTGGTCCAGTTATCTTCGGACTCCAGCATGTATTCCATAAGTTCTTCTGGTCCTATATGGTTTATGCCCCGCCTCTCCTCCGCCCATTTATTGCAACGAAACACCGTGTGCTCCACGTCATCGATGTCTCCGCAGTACGCGCACTCCCGGTTGGCCCGAGTACCGAACCCTGTGGGACTCCGCAAGTCACATCCCTCCATTCGGAGGTGTTATCTGCTTCCAGTCCTATTTTCCTGTTACTGAGGTAGCTTTTCATGATATTAATGATGTAGGGCGCCACTTCCATTCTCTCTAATTTTCCTATGATCGCTCCCCATCCCGCCGTGTTGAACGCGTTTTTAATATCAAGGGTGACGATCAGGCACATTCCCTTTGCCGCTATAGCCTCTCTTGCCGTATTCGTAATTCGGGTCACTGCGTCCACCGTCGACATCCCTCTACGGAATCCAAACTGGAAGTTCGATAGTCCATCCCTCCGCTCAATTTCCAGTTCCAACCTTCCCAGTACTAAATACTCCAGTACTTTTCCTAAGGCATCCAGTAAGCAGATGGGCCTATAGGAAGATGGTTCTTCCTGCTTCCCGCTGCTTTTGGCGATTAGGACTAGCCTCGCCTTCTTCCACCTGGATGGGAAGTCTCCTCTTTCCAGCGCCCGGTTCATGACCCCTAAGATGGCTTCAGGGGATTCTTCGGCGACTATTTTAATCACCTCCGGGGGGATATTATCCGGGCCCGGGGATCGGCCGCTCTTCAGCCTTTCAATCGCTACCTTCAATTCATTTTCCGTGAATCGGGGGGTCTCCACTACATCCGTGTCATCCCACCTTTCCTCCTCCCTTTGCGGAAAGAGCGTGTCAGCTATCTCCCTCATCCTGTCTAGCGGGATCGCTGGAGAGGGTGCTCTCAGACGTCGCATGACTATTTTGTAGCCGTCCCCCCACAAATCTTCGTCTATACTTGCGCATAGCTCCTGCCACTTCTTCCTCTTGGCCTCGGATATTGCATCTCTGAGCACTTTCTTCGCTGCTCTATAGGCTAGGGTGGTTTCATCGTCATCCTGCCTGTCCTCTCTCCGGGCTCTCCTGGAGTGTCGTCTCCTGGCAGCGATACATATATCTCTGAGTCTTGCCAGCTCCTCGTTCCACCAGTAGATTCCTCTGTGCATCTTGGCTGCTCGTTTCTTCGGCATAGACTCGTCGCAGGCTCTGGTGATTGCCTGTGATAGGGTTGTGTCTGTGTGGTTACGGTCGTTTCCTATCTCTTCTCTGATGGCTCTTAGAAGCTTTGGCCTATCCAGTCGACTCAGTTTCCATCCCGTCGGCCTGGAGACCGCCGGAGGAGGTTGCTGTCCTACCTCAAAGCAGATGAACCTGTGATCGCTTAGTGATTCTTCATCATCAGCCACCCTCCACCCTTTGATTTTCCCCACAATCCCGGCGGAGGCCAAAGTGAGGTCGGGTATGGAGCCGCTGTCTCCTCTGGTGAACGTATATTCGTCCCCTTCATTAATCACGAAGAGGTCGAGTCGGGAA
The DNA here is from genome assembly GCA_963583905.1 of Stenurella melanura. Lineage (NCBI taxonomy): Eukaryota > Metazoa > Arthropoda > Insecta > Coleoptera > Cerambycidae > Stenurella > Stenurella melanura. The sequence goes on along the minus strand of OY757318.1, from coordinate 51,812,436 downwards.
ATCCATTGAGTCATTAACCTTCCTCTTACGTTTGTGACCCTCATACCCCATTCTGGGGCCCAGGCATTAAAATCTCCTGCCACGATAACCTCCTTTCGGGTGTTATTCCTCATCCTTCTGAGTGCCTCTTCCAGGTCTGACATTGATCTTTGAAATACCTCTATTGTGGCATTTGGGGAAAAATAACAACTGACCACAATCACCTCCTTCAGCTCTAGCCACACAAACCCTCGGCCCTTCCCGTTCTTGTAAACGCCAATCTTATTATTAATCAGCCCAATGGCTGCGTCCAAATTCTCATCTGTGAACCAGTTGGGTCGAGGTCTACCGGACATCGCTTTGTTTGGCTCACTGATGATCAACACATCCTCCCTTTTTTTCATTCCTACCGCCCAGGCGAGATCTTGGGCGGCCCGGCACCTGTTTAGGTTAATCTGTCTTACTGTGAAGATGATCCGCCACCATCTTCCATGCGTCTTACCCCCTTTGACTCTGCCTTGTTTAGCGGACATCCCGCTGAATCTGCCCGGTGGCCCTCCTTGTTACATATGGGGCAGAATGCTGCGTTTTTGCACTCTTTAACTTGGTGCCCTTCCTCTGCACATCTAAGACAGGCTTTGGATCTATCTGGACCTTTGCACTCTTCCCTGATATGCCCGTGTCTCCAACATCTGTAGCAGATGGAAGTTTCAGCGCGTTCACGTACCCTGCATCTCAGCCATCCTATTCTCAGACTTCTTTTCACTGTGAGTTCTCTTGCGACGTTGTCCGGTACCCTTACTGTGGCGATCTGATTCTCCCCTAGTGTCGGCCTCAGGCTTTCGACTACTAAATCTTCCTCCTTGATTTTGGTTTCTTCTGAGATTGCTTTCCCAATCTCCTCCTTGGTTACGGTCGCATCCAAATCCCTTATGGTTACGACCGTACCCAGCTTTTTGGTTCTGACCGTCACTCCTTGAACCTGCTCGATGGCATTTCTTAGCGGCTCTACGGCGCCCCTGCCCCCGTTGACTTCAATGAGCATTTCGCCTCCTTTAGTCCTCCTCAAGGCTGTGATATCCGCTCCCAGTGCTTTTACGTCTATCTGTTTGACTTTGCTCAGGAGGTCCTTATAGCTCGCTCCTTGCTCACTAACGAATAAAACGCCCTTATCCTTCCTTGCTCCCCTACCTCTCGTGATTGCCACTCTTGTCTGAGGAATTCCCTTCTCCACTGCTGCTTTGTACGATATTGCCTCTTTTTTAGTTCTTCCAGTAGTTTGCGGAGAATATGCCTTTATATTGATGCTGGTGTTAGCCATTGCTATCTCCAGCATCTTCTTAAGCCTGTCCCAATTCTTTGTGGTCCTAGGGAGCGCTACTTTATTCCGGCCGCTCTCAATGAGCCATTTTTTCCACTTGTTGACATTATTATATGTCTCTTCCTCTGAGGTTCCCATTTTCACGAGGTAGACATAGTTTGTGACAGTCTCGCTTGCCTTCCCTTGTAATGCAGCGCTCGTTTCGTACCTTACGTGAGTGAAGCCTTCCTTTTTAACGTCGAGCGAGGCTAGCTCTGGGAATCTCATCCTGAAATGTTTGCCTATTCCTCTCGTTAGTGAGTCTTCCCCTTCCGCACATAGCATCAGGTCTTTTTCCTCGCTCTCCCATACCGGGTTACCCGTCGTCTCCATCACCCGCTCGTATGTTTTTGGGTGCCATGGCTGGTCTGCCAGCTTCTTATAGCCAGCATAATCTGTCACTCTACCTAGTTTTTCCCTCATGTCCCTTATCGCCTTCTCGGTCTGGGTCTCCTCCCCGACATGGGGTATCCTTTTTTCCTCTCCAAAATCAGTCTGCGTGCAGACCTCTTTTGTCTCATTTTTTTCTTCACATTCAGCCTGCGCGCAGGCCTCGTTTACCTCTTTTTCCTCTTCGCAGCTTCTGCTCTTCTTTTTCATGAATCTTTCTAATTCTTCCAGCCCTCCCTTTATGTCCTCAACCTGCCTGGCCAGAGAGTTCACCTCTTTCTTGATTTCTTCTTTGGTATTAGTGTTTTTCATTACCAACACTCTGAGTTGAGTGCTAGTTCTGTTTAGCCTCTCAGTCATTTTCTTAAGCAGTTTCAGTTCACTCGCCTCCTTCTCCGGTTTTGGGCTTACTTTCCTCGGCTTCTTCTTGCTGGGTCCGCTCTCATTGGGGCATGCTGTCTCATCTGAGCTCACTACAATGCTATTCGCGTCTGTCTCAGTTTTCTCTTTAAAGAGCTTGGACAAGTCTCCTCTTATGTCTATGCCGACTTGTTTCTCCTGTTGCGGCGGGCTATCGTCATTCCTTTTCCTTTTCTCGGTCTCCATTGGCGTTTCATTCCAGGAGAGAGGCAGATCCAGTACTGATCCTGCTCTCTCTCTTAGGGGTGGGGTTCGCAGCAGCGCCGATCTCCTTCTGAACGGGTTAATCTGCTCTTCTATCGTCATTGTGTATTCCTCTGCACGCAGTACAGTCTCTATCTCTTCCTCTTCTCTAGTTTTATTTTCTTCAAATTCACTCATTTCTGTTCCCACGTGTTGGGTCGATAGTCGGTCGACCCCCGGGTGACGCCCGTTCCGGGGGCAAGGCTACATACTATGGAGGTCGCCCGGTGTCCACAGGTTTTAACGACTTCGCTGTCGGTTCTTTTATAGAGGTTTTCTCCTCGTGGACCGGCCGGTTAAGGCAAGTCCCCCGGTCACAACTACCACACGACATTCCCCTGTGGTGCCGTTTTTTTCTTTTTCACAGAGGTCGTTGAGGTGTGGGCCGTGATTACGGTTTTAAGCGAGTGAGTGACACAGCTCACTCGTGGCTCGGATAATCCCCGGGTTCGCCATTTCCCGTAGCCACGCCTTGTCGGCGTGGATCCTGGGGCTGAGCTGTCCTTTGTTTTCACCGCTCACCTTCGACCTTACCGGCATGGGTGCCCCTGCTGGGAGCATAACGCTCCCGCCGGCATTGCTCTCAGGATCATCGCAGCTACTTAAGCCTCTCCACCAGCGACAAGGTCTCACAGCTCCTTGAAGAGGCTGGAAATTCAACTACAACGTATGTTCTGTAACAAAATTAATAAATATCAATAGTCTATTCTAAACGGAGTGAAAAATGGCTAAAATTGTTTTACTTGTTTCTGAATGAAAACCACTTACATATTATATTTCTCTGGGCATTGTGCTCTTAACATATGATCTTGCTGAGGTATCACAGCTAAAGGATCTAACATAGATTTTTTATTGTGTGAATCCAATGAGATGCCGTTTTTTAAATAGTCACCTGGCTCCAACACAAATTTTTAAAAAAGTCTTCTATAGGTGGTTTTGTTGCTCCACAGAAAATTGCAACTGGAAAAGGGGGTCATTTGAATAATCGCTTATTCTGCATAAAATGGGCCAAAAAGATTGTTTTGTGCTCTTGTGTCAAGGTAATCTATCTATGTTAAAATCCAAGACATCATTATACTTTTTAAAAAATTTCAATAGACCGGCTCGAAGGCCAAAGTAGTAAAACTCCCAGTCACCCATTTTTTCCACTACAACTTTTCTTGGAGTTTTCAGTAGTAATGTTCTAGCGTCCTGGGGCAAATCTGATACATGTGGATTTTTTACTAACCATCCTAAAAGATCTGATAATGCGGTATGCGTTATATTGTATTTCAAAGACCATTGGCTCAAAAATTCCCTCAAACTTAACACTGATTGCTCATCATCGCACTACTGCTTTTATTATATTACCTATTCATTCTCACTATCACTGCCACTTACAATAATCTGCCCTTTCAGGACTATGCTGTTTACTTTCTGACGTGTTTTCAATTATTACAGAAAGTTTTTCAACTATCGCAGTCTTCGTCAAGATAAAATTCTGGCAGCATCTATTTCTCGTAAAATATTGCCAACTTTCTTTTTTGTTGCCTTTTACACTTATTTTTAAATTAATTATTGATGAGGCTGACCAATCTTATCATGTCAACGCCATCTTTTCTACTTAACTTATTTCATTTATTTTCTTCTGTGCCTCGACTTGCGCACCATCACAACAATAAAAAGAATACCACCAAATACCAAATTACCCTACGTCAAAAACGGATTATCTTCTGATGCCATTTTACAGGTCTTATATTCTCCAATCAACAAGAGAACACGGAACTAGTCACAGAACACATGCATGAACACAACAGCAAAGAATATTTACGTTTATGAACGGAGACTGGCGGAAACAAAACTAGAAAACAATGATTTTGCATTTTATGGCAGGCAGCATTAAAAGAAGGAAGGAAGTGACTAATCATCCGGGAGTCACGGATGAATAGTTCGGCTCCTAATCGTCCGATACCTCCCGGATTAACAGCTCTGTCGCTATTCGTCCGGTAGTGGTCGGTAAAATGGTAAAACAAATTTTCTCATTTGAAATATCGACATTAATTGGGATTTTACCTATGTGATTGATCATCGATTTGTCAGTGTCTCCCAAATGTAAAGAATAAGTCACATTTTTATATTTCCGTTGCAGAGGCCCCCGCCCCCACATCAAATCATTGGCTCTGGCTACCAAATCTACTGGCAGGACCCCACACTTTAATAATTGATGAGCGGGGGGAGAAATGTGTGAAAACATATTTTTCATCAAGATATCAGACTGATGACCCCACACTTTAATAATTGACGAAATTTATAATTTTCTACATTCACTGACTTTGACCAACTATTAAGGAAAGGGAAGTATTGTACTCGTGGAAAAATCACCCTCGGAAATTTTTATGGATCACGTTTCACTCGTTTCAGAACACGCGTAGATATGAAAAAGAAAACAGTTTAATTCCGTCTGTCTCTTTGCACATTGGCACTACAGCTACAAAACCATTTGACATACTAACGTAATATTTAGTTGATATTGTATATAGTGCCAACGAAGAAATTGCGAAAAATTTGTAGGCTAGACACCCTAAAAAACATTTTAGGAAAAGAAATGTGCATGATCCGACAGAGGAAAATAATATTTGGAATATAATGCATAAAACAAAATAAAAATGATTAAAAGTTTTACAGATGAATTTGTTGCCTATTTTTGATATAGGTATTTAACCCAATTAAGTTTGAGGTTGATATTCAGCTGCAGCTCAAAAAATAATAGGCTTTGGTCGAATGCTTGTAAGAATAAAAATTGTATGTATACCCAAGAAATTTAAAATTTATTGCGTCTCAACTATCTGCAAAAGTACCACAGATCGGCCAGTACCGGACGAATAGCGGCAGAGCTGTTGATCCGGGAGGTGTCGGACGATTAGGAGCAGAACTATTTATCCGTGACTCCCGGATGATTAGTCACTTCCTTAAAGGAACATGCTAACATTGCCAATATAAACATAAAAGTGTAACTAAATTTGGGCGCGAAATTATGAATATAGTCGTTATTCTAAAAAATTATTAAATGCAACTTAATCTATTTTTTTATTTCAGCACGCTAGATAGATATATAAACTCAAAATTTTCTACAATTATGAGGATTAAATTTTTGTTAGAAATCAGTTAATAATTATCTGTATATACAAGTAGTATAGCCAGTGAAATATAATTCTGAAGGCAAAAATATAAAGGCCCGGCAAAGTTTATCGTTTGGCTTATATATGATGGCGAGTTAATATTCTACCCTACTTAGTCCAGTACGGGCTTACCACTGCCATCATCATTTCGCCAGCGTTTCTAGTACTGGGCCATTAATATTAGCCTGCAATTTGTGTTTACTGGGCATGTATCTACGTGCCTACAAACTGTATTATTTTATTAGGAAGCCATGACAATGTGTCAAAGCCTAATTCTGTAATTGATTTGAAACGTCAAAATTTGTACGATTTCAACGCCAACGATATTTACAACAATTTTACATATTAGGTATTCAAGAAGAGTAATATCCCAGCTGGAAGACTGCCGTGAGTTTGTCTTCATATTCTAGTCATATCATTCGTCGCTGACGTCAACGACGAAATACTGACGTCAAACTTACGTCATATTTTACCCTAGTTTTTAACGTCAAATAGTGGACCTTTAACTGACGTCTTATATTGGTCATATGTGGACGTGATAGTAACATATTTTATACATCACCAAAATCTTTAAGAAAACGACATTCTTAAAGATTTTGGCCTTGAATAAAAAAATGTCTCACAAATCATCACAAATTTTAATACAAAACAATTTTTTATTTTTATAAATACCTATTTCGATTAGTTTGCGGATAAATATAAAATAATAGCCATTTTTTGTTTTGTTTATTTTTCAACTGCATTAATTTCTACAACATAATTTATAACCCACATCCTTTGAACGTTTAAAAAATTGGCGCCATTAATAATTTTTCCGAACTATGTCGAATAAATACGAGGCGGTAATTGCAGGAACACAATCCATTTTCACGCATGCGCCGTCCCTCGTTCTTTAAAATGTCAATTGTCATGCCAAATCAAATGATCCATGATTAGTGTTGGGCGATATCGTGATTTTTCAATCACAACGTGAATCGTGACTGTGAATTTCTGATATCAGTGATGTGATCACGACTTTTCATAATACAGTGAAAAGAATATATATTGTTAATTTTGGTGAATAGGTGAATTCGCTACTTTGGTAATCTGTGCAGCCGTAGATATATAATACGTATGATATTTACATATACATACATGTTGATATTATGATTTGCTTATCCAACTAACCTGACATGGATTGGTGATAAAGCCAAAACACTAAAGTTTTAAATGGGACGCCCGTTTTAACTTCGTAATAGCATATTTTTGTAAAGTATACAAATATGTAAACATTTCGGAAGCATCAATAAACTATTTAGGTTTTAGGTTGCTAGTAGGTATCAATCAGGGATTTTAATTTTTGCTGGGTTATTGTTTATAAGAGAGTGTTGCAACCTGTTGAATAAAACAATCAAAGGTATTCTACATTATTTGTATTTATTGTTAAGTTAGTGTGGTAACACTGTTTAGTTATTTTGTAAGTTTAAGGTTGCAATTCTGTATGTAATTAATTACTGTCAAAATATTTCAATAAAAGCCATAATAGTTGTTCTGCTGATAAATCTTTTATTTTTATAATATACAAACTCAATCTTGACACACACCAAATCTTATCAGGTTATGGGTCCAGGACATTGCAAGTAAGAACCTTGGAGTTTGGAATTTACACGTATTTTCTTCATACTTTCATACACACTGAAAACATGGCTCACAACAACACAGTGGAAAAATACGGCATTGTGCAGTTCGACGGAAAGAATTACGATCACTGGAAATTCAGAATGGAGATTGTTCTGGATCAACAAAATGTAAAGGAGTGCATTGAGGAGGAAAAAACATCGCCTTCAGAAGAGTTTAAAAAGGATGATAAAAAGTGCAAATCTATCATTGTGCAATGTGTTGCAAACACACATCTTGAGTATATCAAAGACAAAAAAACTTCATTTCAAATGTGGGAGGCGCTTTCAAAAGTGTTTCATAGAAAAGGTGTTGCCAGCCAGTTATATCTACGAAAAAAACTCCTAATGATGAAACTCGAAAAAGGTGAATCACTTGAAAAACATTTTATTAAATTTGAGGAAACAATAAGGGAGCTTAAATCAGTAAGGGCGACATTGGAAGAGGTTGATATTGTGTGTCATTTGCTGCTTACTCTACCCAAAACGTATGATGCAATGGTGATAGCCCTGGAAACATTGGAGCCGACAAAGTTAACGCTTGAGTTCGTAAAAGGCAAATTGTTAGATCAGGAAATGAAGAAAAATTCGACAGAAACTGACTACCATGAGCCAAACTCAGCTGCATTTACTAGTGGCTTTGGTTCACACAAAAATCGCAGAAAGTTCAACGATTCGTCCAACAACAGCAATAAAGGTGCAGGTACTCAAGCAGTAAAGTGCCACAACTGTAATAAATTGGGGCACATTCGAAAGCACTGTTGGTTTAAAAATAAGCAGGTAAAACAGGCACAGCAAGTGGAGTCTGAAGAATCGTCTAGTATTGTCTTTGTAGCAACAGCAATGGAATGTGAAATTGAGAGCAAGGAGAACGTCATAACTTGGCTTGTGGATTCAGGAGCTACGGATCACATGGTGAATAATGAACTTTATTTTAGTACTGTAAGTAATCTTGATAATCCTATAAAAGTTGCTGTAGCTAAAGCAGATGAATCATTTAAAGCCACAAAAATAGGAAATATTGATGTTAAGTTAAGAGCAGGTAGTGCAGAAATCAAGAACGTTCTTTATGTTAAAAATTTAAGACATAATTTGTTATCTGTACAGAAGCTAGAGACATCTGGTCTAAAAGTTAGTTTTGAAAGAGGCTCTGTGTTAATTTTTAAAAATACTATGTTAATTGCCGAAGGCAAAAGGGTTAATAACCTTTATGTAGTTGAATTTGACTTGGTTAAAATGTCTGAGGTAAACTTGTGTGAAAATGAAAGTCAGAAACTATGGCATAGTAGGTTAGGTCACTTGGGCTATCAAAATGTGCAAAAACTATCAAAATTAGTAGAAGGCCTTAATTTCAGTAATGTAGAGAATAGAAATAATGAAGTGTGTTCGGTATGTGCTCAATCAAAAATCACACGTGTGCCATTTCCAAAAATTAAAGAAAGAGTTACAAAAAGGCCACTTGAACTTGTTCACAGCGACATCTGTGGGCCAATCACGCCTTCAACTTATGACAATAAGAGGTATTTTCTTACATTCCTCGATGATTATACTCATTTTTCGGTTGTTTATCTGTTACAAAATAAAAGTGAGGTTTTTGAATGTTTTAAAAATGTTGAAGCTTTTTTCTCAAATAAATTTGGTTACAGGATTGGTTCGCTCTGCTGCGATAACGGGCGAGAATACTGTTCAAATCAATTTACTAGTTTTTGCAGAGCCAAGGGAATCCAAATTCGTTATACCATACCTTATAATCCTGAGATGAATGGAGCTGCCGAGCGGCTAAACAGAACATTAATTGAAAAAGGAAGAGCAATGTTGTTGCAATCAAAATTGCCTAAAACATTGTGGGGCGAGGCCATACTTTGTGCTACGTACTTATTGAACCGAAGTCCTACGGCTTCCTTGAAAGATGTCACTCCAGCCGAGTTGTTTTATGGGAAGAAACCTAATTTACAAAATCTCAGAATATTTGGAAGTATCGTATACAGTCACGTGCCCAAAGAAAAACAAAAGGGGAAATTTGACCCTAAAGGTGAGATAAACATCATGATTGGTTACACAAATAATGGATACAGACTGTGGAATCCCTTTAAGGAAAAAATCGCTGTAGCAAGAAACGTCATTTTTGACGAAACTAAGAATATTAGTAACTTACACACAAATATTGCTGTGATCGAAGTGAATGAAACCGAAAACAAGGTGAATGAAATCGGAAATGAGCTGAAAGAAACTGTAGCAAACGATGAAAATTTTAACTTTTCTGAAAATTCAGAAAATGAAGAGGAAAGGCACTTAAGGAATGAAAATCCGTATGACGAAAGCAAAAACCAAAGAGAAGAAACAGATCCAAGCATAAGACGAAGTGCCAGAACCAAGAAACAACCTGTATATTTTAATGATTACGTGACCGAAGATGACATAGAACATTTAGCATTGAATGCTGAGTCATTTATAGAAGAAGTACCCGAAACCCTGCAGAATGCAAAAACAAGACCCGACTTTAAAATGTGGGAAAAAGCTGTAAAAGAGGAAATCGATGCGCTGAAGAAAAACAACACTTGGACACTAATTGAAAATCCACAAGGGGCCAGGCCAATAAGAAGTAAATGGGTGTTTCGCTTAAAAAGAGGTGAATCGGGAGAAGTTGTAAAATACAAGGCACGATTGGTGGCAAAAGGTTTCATGCAGAAGGAGGGTTTTGATTTTAATGAAACATATGCACCTGTCGCAAGGCTAACTACAGTGAGAACACTTTTGACAGTTGCTAATTTTAATAATCTAAAAATACAGCAACTAGACGTTAAGTCTGCATTTTTACATGGAAAAATAGATGAAAATATTTACATGATAATACCAGAAGGTTTTGATGATGAAGGCAAGATCTGCAAACTTAACAAAGCGCTGTATGGATTAAAACAAGCGCCTTATTGCTGGAACAAAAGATTTGATCAATTTGCCAAGAAGGAAAATCTAATAAAGTCCCAGTATGACCCATGTTTGTACATAAAATCTAACAAAAATATTGTAACATACTTACTGTTATACGTTGATGATATTCTCCTAGTTAGTAGCGATAAAAATGAAATTCATTGGTTAAAAATAAAGCTAAAGGAAGAATTCGAGATGCAAGATCTTGGTAATTTGAAGATTTTTCTTGGAATAAATATAAGAGAAACTGAAGATGGAATTTATTTGAGCCAAAAAAATTATATTCTTGATTTACTATGTCGTTTTCAAATGAGTGACTGTAAGGAGATCAAAACACCAATGGAAAATGGATCATTGAATGTATCGGAATCAATTGACAACACAAAAATAGAAAACAAGCCTATTCGTGAATTAATCGGATGCCTCATGTACCTTATGTTGGCAACTCGACCTGATCTAAGTACGTCAGTTAATATCTGTAGTAGATACCAAAGCAGACCTACAGAAAATTTATGGAAAAGTCTTAAACGGATCTTAAGGTATCTAAAAGGGACGGTAAACTTTGAACTTTTTTACCCCAAAAATAGTGAACAAAAATTAGTAGGATTTCACTTCTAACCCATATAGCATTTTTGCATTCAGAGCATGTGCTCGGAATGTACTTTATGTACCAAGGAACTAAGAATGAATATTCATTTTGCATGTAATGTATATAATCTGAATGTCAGAGAGACGTACAGATGACCGCCTCTCAACATCCGAATAAGATTCCCACAACATTCCCATGAACCAAAATGGTACTTGATATGAACCAAAAAGGTATATTGAAATGTTGCTAGATACATGAGGTATATAGGAGGAAGGTCCATGCTGCATTCATAATGTACGCTGCACGTTCACGGTATATGCGTACTACCTTCGTAGGAATTAAACTGTAGGTACCATACTACCATAAATACTTCACTCATGCCATGTATCTTTTTCAGAGTTTAATTACTACAATAATTTATGACTTACTGTAATCATAGATGAGTATGTTCATGATGAAGCAGCCACTCATCTATGATTTCAATAAATAAATAAATTATTATATTAAACTCTGAAACATGGTATGAGTGAAATACTTGCATATAATAAATCCAGTATCTAATTTTAGTATTTAATTGTTATAGTCAATTATTACTTATTCCAATTTTCCACAATACACATTCCTCGTGAAGAACATTATGTAAGTAAATGTGGAATGTATGCACAGAAAATTTGTTTTTATCACTAGTTTTCAATTAAAGTCAATCATGGTTTATCGATCAAATTTTGTTTGAATAGAGCACACAAATGCTGAATTTGTTATAACAGTACTTTACAAAGGCTCAAAAATATCACATAAAAAAATTAGTTTTACGTTTGTACAAGATCTGTTCAAAATCATTTTAAAATACATCAAACATTTAACACTGAAAATTTCAACTCTAAAAATCATAGTTAACACATTATTTCTGATGACCATATTATGTTAGCTTAAAGTTTTATCTAATTCAAATCGTGTTTTAGATTGTCCAGAGTAAAACATGATTCTATACTATTAACTACTAATTATTGTTGTAACAATTATGCATCTTGAATTATAAAATAGGAAGAGGTATAAATAAAACAGTTGGTGCTACTTTAAATATATTTTTATTTTTTGTTATAGTAGACGCAATCGTTAGAGTGACTCTATGAGTGAGACACAAGACGAGGTTTAACTGGCAGGAATAACATCTTCCGTCTTTATTATACTTTCACGCATTGAGCCACTATAACGATTGCGTCTACTATACAAAAATGAATTGCAATAATAGAAAACAATTGTGTCAAGAATTTAAATTGATATTTTGTTAACAACAAACTGTTCTTTGCTACTTATGAACTGTCATATTTTGCTATAACCAACGTTTTGCCAGTAAATAAAAATTAGTAAAAATTGGAGGGCTTACATTTCCAAAACCAGTGTCTAGATGTTGCCGATACTGATATTTGTAATTGCGAAACTCCACTTGGCATTCTCAACACATGATCTGTGACTGCTCCTATTGGTTGAATACTTTCTTTTGGCTTTTCCAATTTTTCGGAGAAGGTATTTTCTTCCTGTCTAGAGGAGGTGGGGATACACATGCTAGTTCCAACTATAAAAGAAACAACGAGAGAATATTTGAATATTTGTTTCACTTTAAAAACTGACCATAACAAAGATGAAAAATATAACATCTTACAAACATCTTGCAGAAAAAAATAAAAATAATCAAAAATAAATTAAACAAATTGATATTATCATTAATTGATATTATCATTAATTTACAAAACAGGTATTTTTTGGAATTCGGAAATATTTGTACTGTGATTTTAATACCTACCAGAGTTATTAGAAGAACAACATATTTTCTTTCAACTTCTAGTAACAGCAAAATTTATTTCACTTTGGGAAGTCGACGCCTTCCAATATGTTCTTCGATATCACTATCTTCATCTGATAATAATCTTTTGGGAGGAATAATTTGCTTTGTACATAGGCCTTTGATTCGTTTTTGTTCACTCTGTATATCCGATGTGAGTTCTGCTCTTTTCAATTTAACTGCAGCTTATAATCTTCTATAAAAGGTATAAAGCAAATTAGTACAAATATGACAACTTATATGTTGCAATCAAGACCGATGGTTGTGATTTACATAAATAAAAGCTCCTTAATATTGAAATAGATCGAACCTACCTTCTTGAAAACAAGATTTATAGTGTCCACGCTTCATATGGGATCTCTCTTGTTTTTCAATGATTTATCAAATTGTTTCCGTTTAACCACCAAACTTCCTTTTCGTGGAACGAGTCACTTCGAATTAAACCACCTCCGTTTTTCCCCAAAAATCGATGCCTACAAACGTCATTATTCGTATTACCTACAATAAAAGCAAAGATTAGACATAATCTTTGATAAAAGTACAAAGGGATAGGTAAGTGTAAGTACATTCAACTTTAGCGTCTAAACATAAATTAAAATATCTGCAAATTACAATAAAGGAGACCTTAAACTATGTGGTAGTTGTATTATTGTAAAATACTTACTGCAATGCAATTAAGCAGTAATAATCATAGGCAAACAAAACACAAACCATAAACAAATTGAAATCGACATTTGACATTTTGACAGCAGAGGCCTAGCGGAATGGAATGAGAATATTGAGCATGCGCACTAACCTAGGGACCGTGGCGCGCGATCACAAGCCTAGTTTGAATTCAAAATTTAAATCATATTTCACATCTACAATTTTGCCAACGATTTAAAATTTATAAAATGGATGTTATTCACCACTGGACAGGGAATGATTATAAATGTACTTAAATCAAATCTGGATAGAGAAACATTTATTTATTTTTATTATAAGGTTAAAGTAGATATTATATAAAAGTAGCAATAGGTAGTCTCATCAGTTGTGATGCAGTTTTATTTTTATTAGTTCAAAAATCTAACCAATCACCGTTCGCATAAAAAATGCGATCCAAATATTTCTACAAAATGTACACCTCTATCATACAGATAAAATCATCGAGGAACGTTTATACGATGTACATGAACACATATACGAAGAACATTCCCTGACATGTATACATAGTACATGCGACTATGAACATAAACTTTTGTGTATGTTCGATCCATATCGTATGTATATTCATATTGTATATGAAAATATTATTTATATGAGAATGTTGGGGGAACATACATGGCTAGTACAGTATGCAATTAGAACATTAGGAATGCAAAATGTACATTCGCGGAATAATAAATGCTATCTGGGGTATAAAGCTATAACCATTATACTCTTCGCCAACTTACTATACTTTTTTATTAATTGTTGCACATTCTATATATACCTATAGGATACTCATCTTCACAGTTGATTATAAAATTGGAAACCCTTTGAGAAAAAATGATTTCTAGGTAGGTACTATGGTTAGTCGATGTGTTTTCGATGTAGAAGTTGTGGTTATTTCTCTCCAACAAAAACACAATTATCTAAAACATGTTTTGGAGCTAAGCATTTCACAATTTTAAAAATCAAAAAGAATACAAAATTGTCGAATTCCATATTTTTATTATATGCCATGCCGAGACGTGGATGTTCAATATTTGCAATAAAATTGCTAGTATATTTAATCAAAAAAATATTTTAACGCATGGTTTTAGTAGGTGTTCTCGTAACAGAAATGTTCCGCCACGACCCTGCCTTTAATTGCCAGTGAATAAAAGATATAAAAAGATAAGTAAATATAAATATATCTATATAGTATATGAGACGCGCTAGATCAATCTATTTTGTGAAACGCGTACCTACACGTAATATCGTTAAGTCACGGAATCGTTTGCTTTACGTGTTATACATATGGTCGCAAACAATATATTTATATCGTCAAGAATATATTGATATATGGAAAGTCGTGATCACGTCACGCTTTTCTTCCAACTTTATTCACAGTCGTTACTTGTGACTTTTTAATATCAGTGATTAAATCACAGTTCGCGATATATCGCCCATCACTAATGGCCACTAGGGACGTTCCGATATCACAAAAGTATCGATACTTGTATCGATACTGGTATCGAATAAAAAGTATCAATACCGGTATCATATCGGAAGAAAAGTATCGATACCACTAATCATCGATACTTTTAAGATTCTAATTATAATTTAACTAGTCTTATTCACTGCAGTCCCCTCTAAGAATAATACTTTCGTCGCAGCCTCTTCCCTGACAGCCGATTCTGGTTCCAGGTCATTGTCGCCCCTGCTTTTGAAAAGAGGTATTCTGTCGGCACCGATGTTACCACAATAACAAAATGTCAAGCCAATTTGTACAGGTTTGGAGAAACCTGTTTCATATCTTCCCAGATTTGAAGTGGTTGAGATTTCAAAGAAGAAACCGGATCTTTGAAATACAACCGTACTTCTTCAGATACGGCGCTCCTATAGCTTACTATCACTTTTTTTTTGTTTTCCCATGGGCTATTTGTTTATGATAAGATTATTACAAAAGTCGTATGACTGTGCATCACTCTGTGCTCACTGTCGTTATCGTCTACGTAACCAATGTGATCTCAATATATTTGTCATGTATTGTCATATGATGGTGCACATGCGCACATTGTGATGCTCTTTTCCGGACGTCGAGGACAACCTCTCTCTTGTAAACTACCTGAACCTATTCAGACGTGTCATTGTGTATACTTTCAATAGTTTCAATAAACCAGATGTAAATATTCAAAGTGTATTATTTAAGTATAAAACAAACTGGCGACGAGGATAAAAATTGGAAAACGTGGGAAAACTATGTATTTTATAGAGTAAAAATATATTGATATTTCGTTCGTGATACACGTGGTTAAAAAGTTAATCAAGATGGCTGCTACTGGTACTGTGCAGAAGTTCTTTGAATTCAATGCTGATCACGATGTTTGGGAAATTTACGTGGAAAGGCTTGAACAGCATTTTACCGCAAACAAAATAGAGGAAGAATCCATAAAAATAGCTGTTTTACTCAGTTCAATTGGACAAATGACATACAAGCTATTGAGGGATCTTTCATTCCCCGACCTCCCTAAGGATAAAGGCCGTTACAGAATAGTTAACCGTAAGACTTAAGAGTCATAAGACGTATGACATTAAAAAGTGATTTTACACAATACTTTTTTTATGTTCTACGGCAAGCCAATCACAAGTCAGTTTTGTGAGATAATTTTTTAGGTTAGAAGAAAAACGGTTTCAATACCAAAACAAAGTAATAAAGAAGGGATTATTTTATTTTAATCATTAAATATTGAGGCGATAATGGATGAATTACCTCTTATATTGTTGGCTGGAAATTTAATGGGGATGTTTCTTTTAATCAGAAAAAGGAGAAAACGTTGGTTAAATAGAAGGTGGTGGACAACTTAAAATAGGCCTCAAAATTCTTAAACCGCAGTGACAAGACTAAATGGCAGTGGTTAGTGACAACACGTTTCATTTATTATAGGTTAAACTTTCATTTTAGCGGGAATGGTTCTCATTGGTTGAACATTTTACGGCTAACGTAAGAATTCCACCATACGGAAATTTTCAACTTTCTGCGTAAGCTTTTACGCCTTAATGCAGGTTGTGTAATGGAACATTTAAAAGTACATATTGGTTTTCGTTTACGTTATACGTCATACGTCTTAAGTCTTACGTCAAGCAATTCTGTAACGGCCTTAAGAAGTATGAAGACCTGTGCAAATTACTGAAAAGTCAATTCAGTGTACAAGTAAGTGTCTGGAGGGAGAGGAAGAAATTTTATGAAATAAGCCAAGGCGACGAAACGGTTGCGGAGTGGTACGCGAGGATACGGAGCTATGCAGTAAATTGCCGATTCGGGACAGATTTAACAAAAGTTATAAAGGACAAATTTTTAACGGGATTGTCCTCAGGCAAAGTGTTGGACAGACTATGTGAAGAAGACGTGGACAAATCAATAGAAGACCTGCTGTCTTTGGCCCTAAAAACCGAAAATCAAGCAAATATAACAAGCATTAGGTACGTGTCAAATTCAAATTTCCCGCCTAGTAGGAACAAAGGAAATGGGAAGAACAAGGATGGCAATAAGTATCAACAACGCCATCAAACAACCAGTGTTGGATATGGGAACGGTTCCAATCTGTCAAACGGAGCTCAGGGTAGCCAACCGGGACGAAAATATCCAAATATAAAAGGTAACCCAACTTTTCGAAAACGTTTTGACTTTGACAGGTGTAAACATTGTAATCAAAAACACAAAGGAGAGTGTTATTTTAAGAATTCCAAGTGCCAAATTTGTTTTAAAGTGGGGCACATTGCTAAGAATTGTCAAAGATCTAGAAATGTAAATTTTTTAACTGAAAGTGATACTGTAGAGCCCGAATGTTTATATTATTGTAACGAATCACCCAATATTCAATTTTTAAATAATATTTGTAATGTTACAGATAAAGAGGATAATTTTAAGATAGATATTGGGATAAATGGTAAGGATTTTAGGTTTATTTTGGATAGTGGTTCATCCATATCTGCTTGTAGTTATGAAATGTATTTAAAAGAATTTTCTAATTCTAGGCTCAAAAGAGACAACATTTTACTGAGAGGATACAACGGAGAAACTTTTACTCCAGAGGGTTATTTCATAACAAATGTTACTTTCAAGAATCAAGTAAAAGAAACAAAATTCTATGTGGTTCCCAACGGAGGACCTGGACTTTTGGGGAGAGACTGGATGATGAAATTTAATGTAAGATTAGATTTTATTAATAGCATATCGGTTAACAAAGAGGTACAAAAAGTTATTGATAAATATCCACTAGTGTTTAGCGATAAATTAGGTGAATTTGCACATAATAAAATATCTCTAAACCTTAGGCCGAATTCCAACCCTGTTTTCTGCAGATATCGAGCCATTCCTCTGGCATATCGTGAAATGATAGATAAAGAATTAAGGGATCTGGAAAATGCAGGTGTTATTACTCCAGTGGAAAGCAGCGAATGGGCTACGCCTTTGGTACCTGTCTTAAAAGGAAATAATACAATTAGACTATGTGGAGACTATAAAATCACGTTGAACAAGCATTTGGAAGAGGTAAAATATCCACTGCCGAGAATAGAAGAAGTGTTTGCGAAACTAAGTAAGGGACAAAAATTTTCGAAATTAGATTTACGCCAAGCCTATATGCAAATACCTGTTACGGAGGAAACTGCCAAACTGTTGACATGGAATACGCACCGAGGATTGTATAAGGTAAACCGCTTGCCTTTTGGCATAACCCCAGCGAGCAGTATTTTCCAGAAATTGTTGGAGCAACTACTCCAAGGTTTAGATGGTGTTGTAAATTTTCTTGATGATGTTGTAGTAACTGGACCAACCATGGAGGCTCACTTAGAAAATTTGGAAAAAGTATTCCAGAAACTTCAGGAAGCGGGACTGACAGTTCACAAGGATAAATGTAAATTTTTTCAAGATGAAATAACTTATCTGGGACATGAGATATCAAAAAACGGTTTAATGAAATCAAATGATAAGGTGAAAGCAATCTTGGAAGCACCAAAACCAAACAATCTAACGGAAGTTAGAAGTTTTATAGGTATGGTAAATTACTACTCAAAATTTTTACCAAGACTTTCGACAATATTAAATCCTATATATCAATTATTAAAAAACGGTAACAAATTCCATTGGTCTTGTAATTGTGACAAAGCGTTTCAGGAAATTAAAAATATTATAGCGTCAGACACGGTTCTATGTCATTTCGATCCTGATTTACCCTTAATAGTTACAACAGACGCATCAAATGTAGGCATTTCGGGAATTTTATCATGTATAAAAGACAATCAGGAAAGAACGATAGCATGTGTGTCGCGTACTCTATCACCTAGTGAAAAAAATTACTCAACAACAATGAAAGAGGCGTTGGCAATATATTTTACTGTCAGTAAATTTTATCAGTTTCTTTGCGGCAATAAATTTTGTTTGAGAACTGATCACAAAGCTTTAGTCAGTATTTTAGGAGAACACAAAGGAATTCCACAAATGGCAGCGAGTAGATTACAACGGTATGCAACATTCCTATCAAATTTCAACTACAGTATTCAATACATCAAGAGCTCGAAAAATATTGTAGCAGACTATCTCTCTAGGAAACCACTGCAAGAAAACGCAACTATGGATGACGACGAAGAAAAATGTAGGTATGTAAATTTTACCGAGACTTTGGAGTCGTGGCCGATAAATAACGAGGAGATTCGTCGGCAAACAACTGCAGATAAGGATTTGAAATGCGTTATGCAATATACAAGAATGGAGAGATGGCCTCGTGATATAGGGGAGAATATTAAATCATATTTTAATAGAAGACATGAACTGACGGTGGAAAATGGTGTTATATTATGGGGACATCGTATCGTAATTCCTAAAATATTAAGAAAACGAATACTAGACGAATTACATACCGGGCATTTCGGTATTGTCAGAACTAAAGCATTAGCACGTTCTATTGTGTATTGGCCAAATGTCGATCACGACATCGAACTCATGATAAAGAGTTGCACGCCATGTCTAATGAATATGCCGAATCCTCCGAAATCGGACTTAACCCCCTGGCCTCTTACGAGTAAACCGTTTGAGCGCATACATATTGATTACTTGGGTCCATTAAGAGGAAAAATGTACTTAATTATATTTGATACATTCACGAAGTGGATAGAAGTATTTCAGATGAATGGTACCACATCATCAGAAACAGAGGAAAAATTAAGAGAAACATTTGCACGTTTTGGAATAGCGAAGACAGTAGTCAGCGACAATGCTCAACAACTCACTTCCAAAAGCATTCAATATTTTTTTAAAATGAATGGAGTAAATCATATCCTTATACCAACTTACAACCCAATGAGTAACGGCAGTGCAGAAATCTCTGTAAAAATTTTTAAGAACAAAATAAAAACTGCTTTGGATGACCCTCGCAACGAAGGTATCCAAATTAAAGCGTTGATTCAACGATTTCTTTTGGTATACAGAACAAGCGTTCACTCGATATCGGGAAAAACGCCGTTTTATATGATGTTTGGAAGAGAAGGAAGAACGAGGTTAACGCAGGTGAGAGAAAATGAAGAACGAGGAACGGAAGGAAGGTATATAGAAGATCAAACTCACAGAAATAAAATGTTGCGAATCCAAGAAAAACAAAAGCAGTATTACGGGGGAAACAGAAGAAATTTCAAGGAAAGCGAAAATGTGTTGGTAAGAGATTACAGAAGAAACAATAGGAAGTGGATCGAAGCAAAAATAAGTAAAATAATAGGAAGAACAACATATATTTGTGAACTCAAGACAGGTCAAAGGTGGAAACGACATGCGAACCAGATCCAGAGTCACCTATCTTTAAACACAGAGGAATCGGAGCGAGATCTGCAGACAGCAGGGAGTAAAAGCGAGAGCAATTCACAAAAATCTCATGCCGCGAACTTTAGCGATGAATATTTTATAAATTTACCATCCTCCGGGTCCCCTGTTGGAAACGACATGGTAAGTACTTCTAACGAAGTGGCACAGTCAGTTGTAGAACCCCCTCTTGTAGAGAAGGACGACAAATGTAAAAATTTAGGTTGCATTCCCTCAGCTAATAATGTTATTAATTCTCTTTATAGCCCGACGATACGTACCGATAGTATGGAAATGTTTGACGAAGGAGCCAAACCTCCTGAAGTATGTAACCAAAATCCTTCCCAGAAATTAAACAAGGTAGTAAAAAAGAAACGGACAATTGCTGGCAGCAAGTCAGGTAATTCGCCTTGCTGTAAGGAGACGACAGAACGTAGGTCTAACAGATTGACAAAACAACCGAGTAGGTTCGGTGATTATATTGTTGGAAATGATATCGACGAAGTAGGGTAGTTAACGATTTTAAATGATAGAGCTTGTATAATATACACATATTTTTACTTAAGAAAACAAGTAGGCAGGGTCCTAGGTTAAAGGAAAAATAAAATAAAGTAAATATGATGCAATAAATACAATTTTATTTTATATTTTAAGTAGGAAAGCAGATACGTAGGAATAAGTATATATAGCAAAGTGTGGGAAGTAGTTCAAATTACATAATAAATAGAAAATATTAAGAGTGAGTAAATGGAATACAAATCTTATTGTAATTTTAGCTAAATCGCCTTGATACGATTTAAAAATTTATATTCTATGTTTAATGCATGTATTACAAAATAATGTTAAGCACAGGAAATTTTAAATATTACAAAATAATGTTAAGCATAGGAAATTTTAAATATTACAAAATGTAAAGCCTAGGAAATATTATTGTTAAGCATACGGAGCCTTAAATATTGCAAGAAATTTGTACTTTTAAATTAAGTGCCAGGGTGTCATGTATTGTCATATGATGGTGCACATGCGCACATTGTGATGCTCTTTTCCGGACGTCGAGGACAACCTCTCTCTTGTAAACTACCTGAACCTATTCAGACGTGTCATTGTGTATACTTTCAATAGTTTCAATAAACCAGATGTAAATATTCAAAGTGTATTATTTAAGTATAAAACAATATTTTTACTAGTTAGTATCTCGCAGATGGACAGCATGCAATATTTTAGTGATACCGATACCGGCTAAAAAGTATCGATACCGGTATCGTATCGGAAGAAAAGTATCGAGTACAAAAGTACTTGGTATCGAATGAAAAGTATCGATACTGGTATCATATCGATAGTATCGGAACGTCCCTAATGGCCACAAGGATAAAGAACAAAACGTTGAATTTATTTGTTTTTTTGCTGTTTGAAGCTTTCGTAAGATGAATAAAAAAAATACGGAGCCGGTTGTGTATGTGGGTGTTCATTTTTCAAATGAAAACAAAGTATCTAGCACTCGTAAATAAAGTATGGCTGACGCCTCTTAAGTGTGAAACATTTTGGCCACCATATGAAAGTGACGCACAATATTCCAGGGCTTTAAAAGAGTTAGAACTTCCCAAAGAAGGAATTTGGAAAATCTGTCCAATTACAAAATGCTATTTTGAATGCAGTAAGTTCCTTATTTACCCTATTAAACATAATAATTGAAGGTTATGTCTAGATATTAAATTTAATATTAGCACTAGCGTGTCTATAAAACAAAATACATACTTTTATAGTAGAAATGCGAACTGCCAAATGGTTCATATTTGTAAATATTTTTTTAGATAATTTGGAAAAAGCTGAAAAAAAAAATAATTGACCTACAATATACGTCAGACATTCAGAGTCAGAGTGACAATGAAGATTTAGCAAATCCTCCAAGAAAACGCTTAAGGAGACCTCATTTAAGGTTAGCTGAGTCACCATCATCAGACGAGTCTTCAGGACAAAATCGTAATGAAATAAGACAGAACCAAACTTTTCGGCCACGACCACCAAAAATATCCCCAGTTTTAGCTCAGTCTCAAGGTATAAAACATATTTAAAAAAAACAATCCAAAAAATCATCCCTTTATATGTATTAAGTGATTTAATTGTGCTATTATTATATACAGTGTTCTGTGGAAAATCCATTTAACAGATTTTTATAACCTTAAAATTTCTTGGATACTTATAAATTTTTGGTCATCACTTAAAGTTAATGGCAGGAATTTTTGGACCCTGTATAACTAAAAATTCTAAGTAATGAAATGTTATTATTTTTCTAGGTCAAGATTCCTCGATTTCGGTTTCTCAACAAAACAATTTGTCTCACTCATTTCTTTCAAGAGATACTACAAACCAACCTAGCTGCAGCTCCATTAACGATAACAGTTGCCAAAGAAATGAAACTCCAACTCAAAGAAATATACAAAATGAAGAGTCTGGCATTGGTAATTATTATTCTATCTACATATCTTTTATTATTTTGTTTATTACTGTCATTAACTCCTCATCAAGATAACTTTATATTTCTAATAGATTTAATTTAAGTTTACTCATGTAACACTTTTTTTCATTTCAGGATTAGATAAGAAGATTTTGTCAACATTAATCTACATTCGGGAACAGAATAACCAAATTTTGTCTTGGATTAAGAAGCAATCAAAAACGGAACGTTTTGGACTTGCACTTCCGGATGATATGCCAATTAATTTCCCGTTACAAAACATAGATTATGTTACGGTGATTGAAAACTATATGGAAAATAAGGATCATCTTAATTCTTTGGTAAATATACTTTGAAATATACTATATAATATAATCAAGTCAAAATATTTTCTCGCTCATTTTAAAGTTATTGGTTTTTGCAGTGCTCCTATTTTTGTAATGTGGGAGGGCGAGATCTAAGCAGTCAAATTAATAACATATTAAAATCTATGGTAACTGATAATGTAGCCAATAAATATAGCTTTTATGGGAAACGAGCCGAAAAACGAGCATTTGCTGACCTCCGTCTGAAAACTGTTGTATCAGGTATGTACCTACTCATAATAATTATCATTCTTCATAATTTTACAGATTTTCAAATATTTTAGGTGCTATCAACAAAACTAGTGTACAGGGTACTGAAAAATAAATTGAGGCTGTAATAAAAGTGTGTTTAAAACATGTCCCTGATAGGCTGAAAACTAAGGAAAAACGGGAACAAATGCGTTGATTTTATATGTTTATAAGTAGTTAAACTAACTGATTTTTTAAATTGCTGATATTCTGTTTTTATGTTATTTTTATATATTTAGTTATTATTAGTGTATGATTTGTAGGAAGCATGTCTGGGTAAAACATACATTTATAGCTAGGTTAATTCATTTATTTTGGATATAATTTGGCCTGTTTTTCATAAGAATATTTTGTTCATTATGTCTACAAATTTTAGAAAACGTAAAGATTCTGTGAGTAGAAGACAAATATATAGAAGGGTAGCTGAAGCTTTACAAGTAGTGTATTCTATAAACAGTACTGCTGTTTATTCAGGGGAAAATTATGGTGAGTTACCATCATTTAATTCAGATATTAAAATCGATGTAACCAAGAAAACTTTAAATAAAAACAAAGCTGTAAACTCCGTGACTAACGATGATGTACCCGAAGCTTTATCTGATAACAGTAATGCCAGTTCTATTTTTGAAAATGATTACAATTGTTTTAATGCTGATACAGATTGTGATCTTGAGTCGGAAAATGTAACTGAACCGTTACCAAATTGAGAAGCTGGGCTACTAAACACAGCATTACATTAACTGCTCTAACTGAGCTTTTGCATATTTTGTCTTTATATCTTTATATCATTTTTTATACTTCAACTTCCAGGATTTAAACTCGTATGTCATTGTTATAACATTGCTGATTCCTATTGTATGCTGGAAAACGGAACGGTGATTCAGGTGTGGAATATTTTATATGATTTAGAGAATAAAACCGATATGGTATTTGGAAAAAAGTTTCTTTCATACTCCCCACTTTATACGTACCCATTTGAATCGAATATTTTAAATATAAATATTATTCAAAATTTAAGTAAAGAATTAGAACTTTGGCCAATTAACAAAATTACCAAATGCTTTTTACTGCCCATTGATGGAACGAGGCAAGTAGCTTTTCCATTATTACACTTATTATAATATGCGTTTGTTCTTTTAATTTTAAAGTTATATATTTAAGTCCATGCACACATTAGTAGAGGGTCCACGACTTCGAAAGCCGTCTAAATCATCAAGTAACCCATTCCAGCAAGGTAAATAATTTTTGAGCTCGGATATCGAAAGAGGGTCCTAATGGGCATCAGAAATGGCTTGTTGGACTTTTGTTGAGGATTGCACAACTTCTCCACAAGAAAAAAAGATGGCGGAATGTTATTTCAAGAATTCGTGTTTTTAAACGTATACCTCTCGCTAGAGAGTGAACCACATGCGATATTGATTTGATTTTTTTTATTTATATACTACTGACATGAGCGCATCTATCTGTACTAATTAAATTTCAAACTCGCTTACGGTGTTTTTCTAAATAAATCCTAAATCACAGTAACGAAATTTGTGTGTTTGAAATTTCGACGTGCGGGCAACTATATTAAATATTCAATTTTTTTATATACTATATACGAATGAAATATGGTCTAAAGATCAACAGAGTTTTTGCAAAAAAAATTAGCTCGATATCTTATACAGTTTCTGAGTTAACGACTTTTTAAAATAAATCATAATTAGATTCGTGGTATTCCTGTTAGCATGCGGCTGTTTTCTGGCTAAGTGTAATGCATTAAGATAGTAAGCCAATACATTTTTGAAATTGTGCTATTATTTACATTTTTACAATTTTGCAAAAATATTAACAGGTAAAAAGAAACTCATTTGGCCGATGATTTACTCGATCTATTAATTATGAAGGTGTTGTATAGAGATATTATATCATTATTGTGGTACAAATGATATAGCATTTTACAAATATGAAAACATAAAAACGTACACAAAACTTGTAATATATACATAAGTAATAAA
The DNA here is from genome assembly GCA_963583905.1 of Stenurella melanura. Taxonomy (NCBI): domain Eukaryota; kingdom Metazoa; phylum Arthropoda; class Insecta; order Coleoptera; family Cerambycidae; genus Stenurella; species Stenurella melanura. The sequence goes on along the minus strand of OY757318.1, from coordinate 51,787,289 downwards.
AATAATAATAATAATAATGCATAATAAGTATACACAGCTCAGTAAGCATTGACAAACCACTACATAGGAATTACTATTAAGAAGCACTGTCTGCTAAAAACTGCTCTGTATTATTTCTGCCCTTAAAACAATTGTTAGGAAAGGCTATACATGCAACAAAACACCAAGTGGATGCACATTTTTAATCACAGTTTACTTTACAATTCCACTATTTGTTTTCTTTAGAACCAGTTGTGACTTTTTGTCATCATTTGTGATTTTGTTTGGTTATTCTCTATCAGATATCCAAATTTTCTGGGAAAGGGTAAATTGGGAAGGAGATCGGAAAATCGCTTGGACACTAAAATTTTACGTGCTTTGTTAACTGCTTCTCAAGTCGAGAAAATTTGTTATAAATCCAGGATTTTGTATTAGATAGGGGTCTAAACCACTTTTTGTGGATAATTTTTACAATTAAAAGTATTTCGCAGTGAGCAGGGTTTTAACCTATTTCGCTAGGTTCTTCAGTTGCTAGCTAAGCTAAGTACACTGAACCACTGGACTACCGTCCCCTGTAATGCTCGTTTTAAATGCAGTAAGGATCTAAGGAAGTGTCTTGTGTAGGACGCGGACGTAGCTAACGTAAGTCTAATAACCTTAAGGAAAAATAAATAGTGCCCTAGCAAATCTAAAGATTTAAATTCACTACAGATGGCCGTAGTGAATATAAATCCTTAATCCGTAAGTCCTATGTGAATCTGTATGGATAGATTCACATAGGACTTACGAGCATCTTAAATTACACGATCATCAATTGCATCGCAGTTATCTCCAAAATTAATCAAAATATATAGTTGGCGTGTTCATTTTAAGGCAACAATAACTGCTCATTTATCCTCTTCGCAAAGGATAACTGACAGGTCACACAATACACCGACTGCCAATAACGTTTTTACAATATTTTCTTCTTCATATTTTTCACTTAATTATTTACTGATTTCGTGAGTATCTTAAGATACCCTTTGTTGTCATGTACCCACACAATTTTTGTAGGTTTTCTATTTTGCAAAAATTAAACATACCTTGCGCAAATATTATTGGTTCCCTTCTTCATGATTGCAAGTTCACATTATTGGGCAACGTAGGTATGTCATTATTTACACCAACATTCTAAAATGTATTTTAGATTATTCGCTTTATATTTGTTACTATTTATAAAGTAATTCCAGTTTAGAATAAGAATTGTGTCTGTTATGGCGAATTCATATAATTCTGATGGGTTTTTAAGTCATACCATACATTTTCTTAAATATGAAATTTCGGACAATTTTTATTTTTTAATCTCAAAATTGTATAATTTATTGACGATTTCATACTGTAATTGCACCTTCTAAGCCAAAATGACGTAACTGAAAATTTTCTAAGCAAATTGGACGTACTTCAAAGTTTCCTTTTTTCAGTAATCATTAAACCATTATTTCTACATCTATATTTTAACAGACTCTATTTTAAAATCACGTAGTTGTAACATAACACATAAATGATTGTCTAATTTTCAGACAATTGGTGACCTACTGATTAATAGTAATATAATACCTTAATCAAATTAGTTATTAGACTAATGTCTATCCACAATTACACAGACCGAATCCTGCCGCAGCTGTCACATTGCGCGTTATCATAATAAGACATTATTACGATCGAATTAAAAAATCTGTAACTCGAAAACTGTATGAGATATCGAGTTAATTTTTTTTGCAAAAACTTTGTTGATCTTTAGACCATATTTCATTCGCATATAATATATAAGAAAATTAAACATTTAATGTAGTTATCCGCACGTCGAAATTTCAAACACACAAATTTCGTTCCTGTGATTTAGGACTTAATTAGAAAAAAACCGTAAGTGATTTTGAAACTCTACTAGTACAGACATATGCGCTCATGCCAGTAGTATGTATAGAAAAAAAATCAGATCAATGTCCCATGTAGTTAAGTTTCTAGCGAGAGGTATACGTTTAAAAACACGAATTCTTGAAATAACATTCCGCCATCTTTTTTTCTTGTGGAGAAGTTGTGCAATCCTCAACAAAAGTCCAACAAGCCATTTCTGATGCCCATTAGGACCCTCTTTCGATATGAGAGCTCAAAACTTATTTACCTTGTTGGAATGGGTCATTTCAATTTTTAATGCTTTGGACCCCTTACTACATGCTTTCTACAAATTCTGTTAATAGTTGTTTTTATTATTCTGATGAAGAATCCTGATTTATTTTTATATTTTGCATTTTTTTGTATTTTGTAAATAAATATATATACATATTTCGCAGTTGACGTGTGTTACTAAACACATTTTTCCCAGCCTATATTTTGTGGCAAATTATTTTTCAAATACAGTATGCAGTATCCACAAGACTTATTTTTAAAGGTAGCTTTAAAATGAGAATCTTGACCTAGGTCAATTCCCTAGTTGAAAGTGGACGTCAATATTGACGTCATTCCACACAGCCATATGACGAAAATAAAGGACGTCATTATGACGGAAAAAAATGACGTCTATAGGCTGTGACATTAGTACGTCACTAAGACGTCATTTTGACGACATACCATGACGTCCATAATGCCTAAATTGGCTGAAAAATGACGTCAAAATGCCGGCAGTCTTCCAGCTGGGATAATTAGATAAATGGATACTGAAGTGAAGACGAGATTTCTTTGGCACTGCCAGAGATAAAGAAAGCTGCAAAAATCGCATCATTAAACTTGTCGCCCGAAAAATAGAAGAAATTATATATGATGACATGAATCTTTCTTAAATAGGAGAAATGAAATGAAAATGAATTGAGTAAATATTAAATATTTATTAGTCGTGGACAAAGTATAGTATTCTACTCGCATATAATGGCCATTATTCACTCTGGTGATTTAAAACACTCGCCTGATGCGGCTCGTGTTTTAAACTTCACCCTCGTGAATAATAGCCATCATTATATGCTCGTTGAATAATATACTATTATAAGTTATTTACTTTTCATCAATTATTAATTAGTTTGTCATTGCCAGTTTATCGCATTATAACAAGCAATTTTTTTATCAATGATATAATTTAATAAAATCCCTGCCAAAAATTTCAGATAGAAACTTATAAAAAAAAAGTGATGCGGTTTTATCATTCCTATAAGTTATATTAGTATTATACAGACACGATTTTATTTATTTCATTAAGTTTAAATTCGGTTATGAAACAGTAATTCAGAATGAGCTATTTGGAATTATCATGTTGCCCTTTCATTAGTATATATATGAAATACACATTAACAAACTTACAGTTTAGTGTGTGTAAGTGCACTATTGCCCTTATATTTGTAACCATATGAATTTCCAGATACAACTTTAAAGAGATTCTAAACTTTTTTATCAGTTTTCTATAAGTAATATCTTACAGTTCCAGTTCGTGGTTTCTCCAGTATCTATCGTCTGTAACACACCATTTATCAACATGTTTTTATTGTAAATTTCCATATTGCTTTCTTATTAGTATTAATTTAGATATGCATGATAATAAATGTACAGTTTAAATTGTATATTTACAGATGTATTTTTATTGTAAATTTATTAATACATATATAAATTAAGACAATTAATAAGTATATATTGGTAATTCCTTAGTAGTGATTCGGCTTACCTTATTTTAGTCAGTTTAGTCAGTTTTTATTATAAATTCTGATAAATCTACTTACCCTGATCAGAATATACAGGATGCTGCCATGTAATATACTGGGTTATCAAAGAAGGTTGAAAGTGATATAATATTGGGACAATTGATACGAAATAAATTTGAGATGGCACTATCTTGATCCACGTTGCACATATGCACATAAACAAATAGGATTTCCTAACACATCTACCTGAGTTCCCTGTACTGTATACATATATAGGTTGACCTTCAATTATCAATACATACTTTCGGGAAGAAAACAAAATGGCTTATTTGAATGAGTGTGCCATGGCTTTTAGGCCACACCACCCAGCCTGAAATAGATAATTATATAATGATAACCAAGTATTTATAGCTCTTTAGAAAAATCAGACAATTTCATTGCGCTATCGAATAAGCCACTCGTTTCTTTCTCAATCTATATGTATAGAAACTGAAAATCAACCTGCATATCCACAATAAGGGAGGGATCAAGATTTTTTTTTTTTTTTTATAGAAAAACGATATATTTTTTATTACCTATATTTCTTCAAAGATATAAACATATGTAACATTCGTAAACAATATCGAAAATTTTAAAACACATTATTAGTTACTTTAAGTAAATCTGACAGACTACAAAAATGTACATATAAAATAAAATAAATTTTTAAACAATGTAAAAATAAACTGCATATATTTTTAAAATTCAATAATATACAACATATACATGCATTTTTCCTTCAATGTATTGAACCTACATTTGCTTGTATCATTCATTTGGTATTTCTGCTTTATTAGTCTTCCTAAAATTTTAATAAAATAATCAGCACTGTCATAATGCATGAAAACAAAATTTTATTTAAAAACTGTGATATTAGGATTTTCTATTAAAAGAGGCAGATTGCAAGTTTAAATATAACTCAAATACTCAAAATTTGTTTATATCAAATTGTATCGTAGGCATAAAAAGATATAGCTCATATTCTTATAAGATGGCTGCTGATAAAACTGAGGTACAGAGATATTTTAAAGTAATTACCTCTTTGTTGCACAATAGTGAGAAAGGTGGTAGAACGTCAGAAGGGAAAACTGCTCCAATGTACCATAACTAGCACGCTTTGTCTCAAAAATTCACTGATTAAATTAAGACAGCATAAACTTCCTTGTCCTTCGCATTTCTATTTCTATCCTCAGTTCCTCACGCCTCTGTCGCTGCTCTGAATTTTGCTCTCACCAGCCACTCTTATATTTTTTATTATATCTAATTCTGTTGCCTCTTTGGTGTTCTTGTACAGTAGTACAGCTCCTAAAAGTAGTTTTTATTTAATTATAAGAATTGATTTCAAGCAGTGCGAGGAAAGTATTTTTTGCATGACTGGTCATTAAAATGACACTTTTTGGACTTCTAGGAAGCATAGAAGCCCTTTTCACCTGTCATCAACAGCAACGTTAAAATAATAGTTTTATAACCCGATAACATTTAATTATTGACGTTTCAACCATTTACATTTTTGTGGACTTTGTAGTATTTTGAACTTTTTACATTACTAAGCTGGAACATAGTTACTTTCGGTAGGTCTGTAAAATTACTATTTTCCACGTTAGTACTGTATGGAAACTGTCCCTTTTTGACGGAAAATGGTCCAGAAAATATCTACTTTTTGGTTAAAGAAAAATTAATTTTATAAATCAACTTGATAGAATAAATTGAACAATTTGTGTTATCAAACTTACACAAGAAATAGTTATTCTCAATTTATTGGGTACCTAGTGATTTTACAATCGTGCGAAAAATAGTGGTTGTACCTTTGTCTAAAGTTTGCTTTCTGCCTTCGTGTGGTTAATGCCCTCGTTACACCTCTAGTAAAAACTTTAACACTAAGATCAAAAGCAACACTTTACACTATTTGTGCATAAATAGCTATAACATATATCAGTTTGAACTTTAAATAAATCTAATTGACTCACTTGATATTAATTTTGCTAATTGCAAGTTCTTAATTTCTTTTCTTTACATTAGCATCCTCCCAACTGTATAATGATCCTATTTCATTATTGAAAACGTGGAACATTAATCTTATTACGTCAGGGACATTACCTCCTATTAGGGATAAATCCTTTGCCTAATAAAAATAAAATACTTATTAATATTTGTCAATAACAAGTTAGTCTTATGGTAACTAACCAGTAATTTATTTTTAAAACGTTTTCAATTTCCACCAATTTCTCGTCGCTGTTAATGGGAAACATTTTCATTTTTTCCGACAATTCTTGTCGATATTGCTTATTTATTTCTCCAACATTTTGATCTGTTTTTTGTATGCCGTTCATGATTATTTCAGTAAAGTTGCTATTATTTTCAATACCTGTAAAAATTACCATGTAATTAGTATTCAATTTTTTAATATTTGGTACCTACTACTAAAATTAAAATAGAGTAGTACCTGTTTTCCTTGTCAAGCTTCTATTTTCCATTCGATTTCTTATTTTTTCTTGCAGCCTTAGGCATTTTTGTTCATAAACTAAAAGAAAATAGCCAACCATAAGTTGTTTAATTTTTACCTTTAAAACAAAGCTTTGATCTAAAAATAATATCTGGAAAAGAAAATAACTACTTACTTAAATAAATTTAGTACTATTCTATTTATTTTATTGACAAATTGCTTTCTTCAACAAAATTAAATAAAACTAAATTAAATTTCAGGTTATGTCACAACTAACTTGCACCAGAGACAACCTCTGCTTGCACTTAACGTTTCAATTGCTGATCACATTTGAGGCATTTCCTTCGCTATAAGTAAATAGCAATGATTTATTAACTAAAACACAGCAACACACTTGTCTACTTTAACATAATCAGTAATAAAACACTAAATATGTACAAAATACCTATTAACTTTGTTCACATAATAAAAAAACCAAGAATCAAGCCATGAATGCACGAAGCGACAAGAATAAACACTAATAAACAGTAGGTAGACAGGTAGTACGCCGGCGCGGCGTCATAAAACGTGTTTACTTCAAAGGTTTACTTTCGACGTTTCGACAATTGATCCAACTTGGAGTAAAAAGAGAAATGATATGGATGTAAATAATTCAAGTTGGAAAGAGATAGGTAACTATTATAGAATCGAGATTCACTAATGAACACTTTCAAAAGAGAGATCAACTCAAAGAATTAAATTCTGTGGATTAACTATTTTTTTTTATACTTTGAGGAAGATGAAGGAACAGGAACACAAAAATTCAAAATTATCTTAAATAGCTAGGTTATACAACAGAAAAAATCGGTATCTACTATTTATCATATATAAAAAGTTGAGTTTTAAAATAAAATACTCATAGATACTAATCTCATAAATCCCCATTTAAACATTATAACTAGTAATCTTCAATTGCAAATCAGAACTGTTCTAACCTAATACAGCTCGTTTCTTAAAGAAACACTTGCCATTTAACCACGGAAAGCCGCATAGATTACATTAGATACTGTTCTCATAAATTCTCATTGACGTGGTATAAGTAAATATTTGGATTTACAAATGTATACTGTTTAAAATATTTGGTTGCTTTAGTTCTGATATAATTTAATTTTTAAATTAGATCCGCATCCATACTGATAAAGACTTATATAATTTCCAATATGAACAACAAATAGATACTCGTAGAAACTGCTCTCATCAATTCTTTCGAAGGGATACCAAATGTATACCTGGAATTTCGGACCAAATCGTAATAAGTAAGGAACAATTTGTTACTGGTCAAACCTCATCACAATTATTTTCGGAAAATGACATAAATACTTTTAGAAATTGGTGGCATATAACTCCATTCAAAGTGATTAAATATGTATTTGTAATTGCAGTTGAAAGCTGACCTTTCTTTTTACCCATTCAAGATAATGCAAACAAGTTTAATATATTATTGAAAAGAAACATAAATACTTATAGAAACTGATCACATAAATTCCTATTTAAACATTATGACTAGTGATCTTCAATTCCAAATCAAAACTGTTTTAACCTAATGCAGCTCGTTTCTTAAAGAAACACTTGCCATTTATACACGGAAAGCCGCATGGATTACATTAGATACTGTTCTCATAAATTCTCATTGACGTGGTATAAGTAAATGTTTGGATTTACAAATGGATACGGCTTGACTCATTTTGCTGCTCTATTCTGGTAGAAACTGATAACAATTTCAACAGCGACTTTATCCAATTCTTATAGAAACTTATTGACCGTATAGGTTCTCATACATACTTATTAATTTTTGATAATGTTCAATATGGATTGGTGAGATTTTTTTGACAGGGATATGAATTCGTTTAGAGTAATACACCATAGTGTATGATGGCATAAAATGCTTCTTTCCTCCAGAATAAATTCATGTGTTCATAATTTTTTTGCATATAATTATTATGAAAGCTGTCATTATTCCAAAATACTAACTGATTATAATGTAAATTGAACTTTATAACAAAACCATTTTAAACCAATTTCAATCCAAGAAAATTTTATAAATAAATATTTTTGGGCCATGTGCGTCCCCACATGTAGTTTTCAGGAGAAATGTTTATTCCTAAAATACAACTTTACAAAATGCGCAATCTTATCTAATTAAAAAAAATCTGCTCTATTGGTGACCTTAAACTCTTAGACGCGACAAACTTCTGTCACAAACCAATGTTTTATATACACGTATACGAATTTTTCATTTGTAATTTAATATTCGCTTGATAAGCATTGAAATTAAATGTTATATACATAATGACATAGATATATAGAGACATCACTTTGCGGCTATATGAAAAACATTATTTTTTAAGATTTTTTTTTTACATAAGAGGAAACGAATAATAAATATTAAATTACCTAAACATGAAACTACAAGCAAAAAATTGGTATACCTTGGACTAACAAATGGTTAAGGATTTGGCCCAAAGAGACTAAAATCAATTAAAAATAAATAAACATTTATTTTCATAGATGATAAATTAACAGATTTTCTTTATAAGTAAAAAACACATAAAACATTAAATTGTATTATTTGCTTAAAACAAAAACAAAATTAAAAAAAAGAATAAATAGACATTTATTTTGATACGTAATAAATTAACAATCTTTCCCTAGAAGTAAAAACACATTTATTTTCATGGTAGAAACATATATAAGGTATGCTCGTCCGGGCTACCAGAATTTGACTTTTCTGCGCATGGAACCACCGGGAACCATATTGGATATACTTATCACAGTATATTGACAGAGAATCCTAATATTCTGTGATATTAGATACACATATTTCAAGTTTTTATAATATTATCCCTCAACCATTCTCTCTGCCTCAACATTGTACCCCTGCAACCAGGTGTAAGTGTAAAAGTAGTCGTGTTGGGGTGCGTAACTGCGTAATATCATTTTTGTGTTTGGTTTCTCTATGGTGTGATATTTTTGAGGTTAAAAAAGAAACGATTATTTATAATAAACTTAAGACATGGTTGGGTGCAGTATAAACAGTTGCAAAAATAGGAGTGGAACTTCAATTGAAAGAAATGTAATATTCTTTCGGTTCCCAAAAAATGAAGAATATCGAGAAAATGGTTAGAAATTTGTCCAGTAAAACCTGATCATTTCAAAAACGGTAATTATAAAAACAATAATTAGTTAATATATTGCCTTATTTACAATTACAAAATATGTATTAGTAAAAGATGTACCTATCTACGACATAAAAGTTTGCATTTGTTATTTAACAAAAATGAGGTCAGAAATAAAAATTGTTTTTTTTACAGCTCGCAGTTGTTCAGTGCATTTTAAGAGGGCAGATTTTAAAGCGACTCCAGAGAAGGTATCTCAAAAATGTTGAAAACTATTCTCCAACGAATATCCGTGTCCTTCTGCCTCATGCGTACCTATAGAACATTTGGCAAGAATCATCCTCCAAGATATAACGTACAAAGCAAAAAGTAAGAACAAGTAAACATATTCATGCATATCGTTTAATTTCAAAGAAAAGTTAGTATGCAGTATGATGCATAAATCTAGGATATATCCAAAACTGTGTAGGAGTATTTAGATTTTATTCTGTAAAATTTGATTAATGACGCTTACATCTCTTGTCAAGATACTCTATATATGTTGTAAAAAGTCTCAGTATAATACTTATTTTATTTATTAAGTATAGTATATATTTATTTTGTTATAGAATAAAAGTATAAAATAAGACGAGTGTATGATTTCTTGTGTGATTGTCCGCTATACCCTCACAAGGTGTCAATACAATTAGAAGTTATATTACCTGTGGTGTATGTATTTTTTGTAAATATTGGTTAAAATTTACTATGACGATAGCATTTGTAACTAAAAAGATTAATATTGTTGTACAAATAACTTATATATTACCATTATATTACATATAATATATTCTTTATATTAAAAAATTGACATTTATCATAAAATCATACTAAAAACTCATATAGTATTCATGAACCCTTTGATAAATATTGATTATATAGAACTATATATATATGTATACCTTAATTTTTTTAGTATTGATAATAACTTCACCTATAAACTTTTTAAATCGCCGAACTAGATCATATAAATTATATACCTATATATACTGCATCAAAGAAGTACCTTTTTACCATATTTTTTACAAAGAATGTCTTGCATATCCATAACTACACGGTAGTAAAAAAACACTAAAATTACAATGAAAATTTGCTACATCAATGTCGAAATGTATGTATGTACAATCATTGATTAAATAGAAATAGATACTTAACCAAAGAATTTGTACTGTTAGTTCCGGTCTTAAATTCATAGAGGTCGTGCGCCTTTTCGAGTCGAAATTTAAGCTGGGGTTGCAAGCAAGGAATGATAGATTAAATCTGCCCCTGCTTGGTTTGCAAGTCGGGTAAATTAATTCATGAATGAAATAGAGATGGGCGGTCCGAGCAGACCCGTTCCAAGTGAACGAATCCGAAGGTGGAACGGGTCGGACCGAATCCACGATGTCGATCGAACCGGGTCCGCGGTCCGGTCCATTGATCCGTTATGGTATGTAAGTCCTGGTACTGTTCTGAGCTGAGCTCCTGAACTTCGGACCCTGGACTCTGACTGAGTGCTTGGATAGATTTGATGAAGTTTGAGTTGATTGTCGTCGCTCCATAAATAGTAAATACCCCACGTGCACACTTAATACTTAGGAAGTGCCTGCGTCGTGATTTCAGGATTTTATTTACTGTTTATCCAAACCCATTCGTATTACTGCAAAATTATTTTATTATATGATTTATCGAGGTGTAGTATAATTATACAATAATTAATAATAAGAATATTCGGTGAGCCACACTCACATCACAGTCACACATCACGATGAGGAAATTTTGAAGTGGATCCAATCGAACGAATCCAGTTGAACGGGTCCAGTAGCGGAACGGATCCAAACGGACCGAATCCACTAAAGGAACCGGACCGCCCATCTCTGGAATGAAATGAAAGGTTGGTCGGGCGGGCCCGTGGGGTGCGGAGGGAGCTAGACGACCTAGCAACTAAGACTGCAGTGCTGCAACCAACGTTGCCAATGATTCGGCATAAGATGATCCACCTACTCGCAGAAAATTATCCGATTTTGTAAGAAATTATCGGCGTTTTTTACTTTTAAAAATAGCATGGAAAATAGTTACATGTGTATATATTGTTTATAATACTATAATCGACTAAAAACATTATGTTTAATTAGTCTTAAAAATTATTTTACGAAGAAGAGCTTTTTTATTGTTTTATTGTCTTGATGCAAAAAGAATAGGTAGGTAGGTATATGAAACTTATTTAATAGGAATGAATAAATTTTTTTTTTATTCAAGAAAATACCAGGAAGAAAATAAAATATGTTTTATATATAAAAGAAATATAAATACAATAAAAAAATCACAAATATTTGGCAGGCATCACCATTTGTAGCTATAGTGTAATAGATTTATTCCAAATGTACCCCGAAACGAAAAATTAAAGATACCTACTTCACGTATAAAAATTGACTCATGTAAAAGAGGCCAAGAATATTGAATATCATGCTTTGGCAACACTTTTATTTAGTTTTTCGTAAATACCGAAAAAATTAAGAATTTTAGAAAATAATGTTTTACATGACAAATGTTGCTAATAAAAAGACCTACAAAACCCAATAATAAATTTTCCAATAGGTTAATTTGTTTATCTGCAAAATTAAAAAAAACGTCAAAATGGCCTCTTATTTCAATTATTAATAACTTATGATATAAATTAAGCCTTGTGACATCGAAATTATCGGAAGTTGTAAGTCTCAATTTACTTTAAAAATGCTAAAAATTTCAAATCGATGTCTTTTTAAGGTTTTTGCAAAAAGTTATTTATTGTTTATTAAAAACTTGCTTTAGTAAAATTGTCGTAATTTTTTTTTTTTTTTAGACATTTTAGAGTTACGGATCAAAGTGGCTTCACATTTTGACAAGTTGTACTATCATGTACATATCAAATTTAATTGATTTTCGCAAATTTCTTTGTTTAAAATCGAGTTCGAAAAACACTTGCGTTTTAAAGTTATAAACAAATTGAATAACTTATTTATTTTTAAGGGTACGTCGTTCGGGCTAGGATCATTTTAAAGCTACGATTTTTCTGCGAATTTAAAAAGAATAATAAATGCTCCAAGTCACTTGGGAACTGAGATAATTTTTTTCTAAAATTCTTAGTTTTTTGGTATTTACGAAAAACTGATTTTCTCAACTTTGCGAATTATTTAAACAATGTGGCACTAAATAATAAAAAGTGTTGCCAAAGCATGATATTCAATATTTTTGGCCTCTTTTACATGAGTCAATTTTTATACATTTGGAATAAATCTATTACACTAATGTAAATTTTTGTCGCATCGGTAATTTAGCTCAACATGTTAGAGCGCTCGTGGTTGTACGGTTGGCTCCGAGCCTCGATCCGGGGACGCAATTTCCTGTTTTAAAAGAACTATATAAATAAATTTGTTATGATGATGATGACATAAATCCGAGGGTCGGGGGATCGATTCCTACCCAACACGATTTTTTTTTTTTTTTTTCGTTAAAAATATATAAATATTGTCATATAATTAAACTGCATCATATATTCATTTGAAATTGTTACACAATGCAGAGCAGGTCTTGATCTATTTAATGTGTTAATTTTAAATACAAATGTCAATAATTGAATCAGCTGTGAGTATAAGAAAAATAAAAAATTATCTCAGCTCACAAGCGGCTTAAACATTCTCTTTTCTTTTAAAATTCGCAGAAAAATCGTAGCTTTCAAATGGTCCTAGTCCCAATAATGGAGTACGATTAAAAATAATTGAGTTACTCTATTTGTTTATAACGCGAAAATGTACGTGTTTTTCTAATCCGATTTTAAGCAATTAAATCTGTGAAAATCAATTAATTTTAAAATATACTTGATGGTACAACTTGTACAGAAGATAATCCATTTTCGGTCTACGGTGCTTAAAAAAAATCATATTTTTAATAAACAAATTTGCTTTTTGCAAAAACCTTAAAAGATATCCATTTGAATTTTTCAGAGTTTTTTAAGTACATTGATACGTACAACTTCCGATAATTTTATCAAAAACTTTTCTAATGTTTGGGCTACATTTGCTTCACTGTGTATAAAAATTTTCAAAAATAAAAAAGTTTATCAATTGGTGAAAATTGTAATACGTAAAATTCAAATATCGCTAGTTTTCCTACTTTTTAAGGAAATTAAAATGCGAACTGTGTAAAAACAATTAGTACAGTTAAAAGCGCTATTGTATGGACTTTAATTGAAAAAAAAAAACAGCGTCGATAGAAACATTATAGTTTTGAAGATATGACGGTGGAAACAAAAAAAAACACATTTTATTTAAAATACTTTTCCCATTTTTTTAATTTAAGCAGGTCCAGACCACGAAAAAATGTCGTGAAATACGATTTGATATGTCCAGTGACATGCTTAATAAAACCTACCATGTTTGACGCCAGAAAAAAAAACGGCACGATAGAGTCTCGAATTCGCTCCTCTAATTGTATTATAGTAGGTACATTTATTTGTAAAAATCGCTGAACAATGATCACTTGACGCTAAGAAGACAGACACGTCTCTCTCTCTCTCTTCCTCTCTGTGATGAGCGTCCACTGGATGGGCGTTTTCTTTATTTCAACATTTTTTTCTGGTTGAAACCATCTGTGATGGAATATGGTGGAATGACGTCATCAACTGATGAACACGCCAATTTAGCAATAAAAGAATAGTTTTGTTGGTTTCATCCTAACCTAACATTAAGCTTGTTTACTTTCTGCTTTCGTTCCGCAGAGTCATTCGTAATCATAAGGTACATGTCTCATGTGTTGTCTCTGCCCCTATCATGCAATTTTGTATGATCATATGATCATTGTTCATTGAAATACTGTTTATTATGTTCACTGCAAACGAAAGCAGCTTTTGATTACTGTTCATTTCAATCCTGTTTATTATGATTACGAATCACTCTGCTGAACGAGAGCAGCTTTTATTCCAAGTCTCTTTATCTGAGTTGCAAGTAATGTATGCAGAAAATGATTAATGAATAGTAGAAAAAAATTTAATAATTAAAAGGGTGCCACATATGTAAAAATAAAAAATTATATTTTACAAACTGTGGCACATCATGCTGATGCTGTTGGATCAGTCGTGTATTCAATGTCATTACATGTTATTTTTATAGTTATCCGATCTAAGAATTCCATAATTTTATACAATGTTATTGTCTATAACTAACTTTTGAGGTTAGATTCACATCCACCAAACAACATTCATCAGTCCACCATCACAAGTTTATGGTTGGACAGTGATGCAATTTATTCTGAGGTGATGCAACCAGATGATATCCATCATAAATAAAAGAACAAATTTTAACCATCTGGTTGATCCACCAGACAATAAAGGAACAACATTGGTGGAACTGGTGCCACCTGATGGACTCAACGTTGAAATAAAGAAAACGCCCGCAAAGATTAGTACACGATTAGTACAAATAATGATCATTATTGAATTATCAATGGTAGCAAGAAGTAATATCGCGTACTATAGTCGGGTAAAATTTAAAAAGACCGTTGTATGAATTAATATTGCACATATATACGTTTTCACTATCTCTTGCACACAAACTTAAAGCCATAGCCTACAGACATTGTCAATGTATGTCTACCAAGATTCTTTCCCACTTCTTTTGAGACGGAAATATGAAATGCACACTGAGGAGTGAGAAACACAGTCATAAGCTCAGCGATTCTCAAACTGTGTGATTTGACGACGAATATTATTTATTTCCGTGAACTAACACCACTCTAAATATGAAAAACGTCTTTATATGAAATATTTAAGTTATTTTTAGTGGTAAATAGTGGATATTCATCCGTTAAACGAACAATACCAAATAATTAAGTCTTATAATTTTCTATTACGTACATATTACACATCTTGAAGCAGAACAAAGTAGCTAGCCTAGCCCAATCGGTAAAATGCTCGATGCAATAAATATAAATGGGGTTGGCGCGGGATCGATCCCCACGCTAGTCTACTTTTTTTTTATTTAAGCTCTATTAAAAGTTAATAATTTTCGTTCTATAATTTTTATTTTATTAAACTGCGCCTCGAGTTTTGTTGAAACTATATTTTCCCCAAAAACGTGTCTTTTTTTATTTTGTCAACTAGAATTTTTATTTATTACCGCTAAAAGAAAAATAATTTATTTTCGTTATTCTCATAGAGATTTCAGATTTTGTGAAATATTTTATTTTTACTGACATCGTTTCCCCTACTAATACTACGATCCTATCCTTTCCTGGCAAGAAATGCCCAAACCTTCCCGTGTCTCTTGCTGGACTGTAGCAATATTAGTCTTTGATTTCTTTTTCTGATTACTCATTGTTATTGACTGAATTGGGCAATTCATTTTTGTTATCAGTTTCATTTGTGCCCGAACCTATATACCTACAGTGTCCGTCGTAAAGTTGGCTACATATCGGAAAAATTTGTATTATTGAGATTTCTAAAAAATACTATATTGGGTTCGTTTCTTTTTTTACATGCAAATACCTTTATTCAATTAAAATACATACAGTTTTTGTCGAAACTAGTCAAATATTTGTGAAATAGACACAAGAGTTTATGATTTTTCATATAGTAATTAATGGTAGGGGTAAAATTTGCACTTTTTTATTTTCCTCATATCTGCTTCAAAATAGATTTTATTTTTTAGCGGAAATATTTGGTTTAAATTTTGGACCAATAATTGGACAATATTAATGGCCAATTTAATTTAATTAATTGAAAAATTTGTTATCATACACAATATGCCATAGAATTAGACGAAAATGGTTACTCTGGGGTTTTTGAAGTCGCTGATCACCAATCTGAAATCCGATTTGGGGAATTCAAAATGGCGGACCGGAAATCGGGCCATTTTCCATAAGAAATGACAATGGATATCTTGGCCTTGAAAATCTGTGCTAGGAGGTTTTCGAGGTTGCTGATCGATTACGAATCTGAGGTCTGACTTGGTAAATTCAAAATGGCGGACCGGAAGTAGAGTTCATTTATCAAGAAAAACTCGTATCTTTTTCGCTTTTGGACTGAAAATGAGTACTCGGGGGTTTCTGAGGTCTCTGATAATGAATCAAAGGCCTCATTCACGAAATACAAAATGTCGGACCGGAATAACACTCTATTTCTCCTGAAAACTCGTATTATTTTCTTTTGTGGGCTGAACGTGGGGGGGGGGACTCGGAGATTCTCGTTATCGCTGATAACGAATCTGATGTCCAGTTAGGGAGAATTCAAAATGGCGGACCGGAAGTAGTATATTTTTCAGGAAATACTTTTTTATTTTTCATACTTTCAGCCCGAAAAAATAAATAATACGAGGTTTTCCGAAGAGATTGACTGTTCCTCCCGTGTCCGCCATTTTGAATTTCGTAAATTGGACCTGTGATCCGTAATCAGCGACCTTAAAAACCTCTGAGTAGTCATTTTCAGCCCAAGAACGAAAAAATATGAGTTTTTCCTGATAAATTGACTCTACTTCCGGTCCGCCATTTTGAATTTACCAAATCAGGCTTCGCATTCGTAATCAGAGACCCCGAAAACTCCCGAGTACAGATTTTCAAGGCCAAGATATCCATTCTCATTCTTCTTCTGGAAGATGGCCCGATTTCCGGTCCGCCATTTTGAATTTCCCAAATTGGACTTCAGATTGGTGATTAGCGACCCCAGAAACCCCCGAGTAACCATTTTCATTTAATTATATGGCATATTGTGTATGATAACAAATTTTTCAATTAATTTAATTAAATTGGCCAATTATCGGAAAAGAAATGAAACCAAAACATTTCCGCCAAAAAATAAAAGGTCCTGTTTTTTAAATGCCTTTCTGAACTCTTTGCAACAAGAATTAAGTCAATTGACCCTGTACCTTTTTTTGAGGTTTTCAGATTTTTCATGCTAAAATGACGCGACTATACGGAGTCCTTGTATTCTATATGCACTTTTTCTTCATCAAATTTTTCGATATCTTAACAATTTGACCCATTTTTCGGTACCACCGTCAACTATTTTTTACAGTCCTGCCAAACCGGTGATCGCATGACATGTGTCATGTGTCATGCATAAACAATTACCCCCACTAGAGTTTTTTAGAAATGTAAAAAATACAATTTTTTCCCATATGTAGCCAACTTTATGGACACTGTATAATCAGAATTCTACTAAAATTATGAAGTTACTAAATTAATAATCTTAACATTTTATGATAGTATCTTTTATATATTTTTAAAATTATTTAGCGATATCATTGCTGAGAACTGTTTGAGAACTACTGGTATTTCTTATGCTTTAAATAAAATCTTAGTTCAGACGTTTTAGCGGCCATGACACACGTCAGTTTGAATTGTACCTGACTCTACGGTAGGCGGGGCTTACCCGAGCTCGGCGCTCAGACGTTAGCGGTAGAGCAGAGGGAAAGTCAACTGTTTTGTCGAGTGCCACATTATTATGGGATTACGTTGCTTCGGACATTCATCGATAGGTACCGCCACTCTCCAATAATTACGGGAATAAGTATCTATTTCTATTTAATCAATGGTACAATCTTAATTATTATTCAAAACCATTCTAAAATATTTTCAAATGAGTAATATTTCGTCAAATTTTAACTTTATTTCCAAAATGAGGCATCTGTTTTTAAATGGTATGTGGAATCATATCCTTTTGTACAATAGAATACACTACATTATTTGAAATATGCGCACGAAACGCTATTGGTCCGATTATCAATATGGTTCCCGTTGGTGACAAAGCATATGATTGGTTACCGCAAAATACATAAAATGTAAAGAAAACACTAAATTGGTGAGTGTCATTCTGATAATTCTACTGCCATCGGTCGTGGGTCAAAACAACGCATCTATTATTGTTTTAGTACTTACTGTCAAAGTTCTTTAGAAACACTTCCATTCCCCCATTCAACAATCATTTCTTTATACGTGTCTGTCATGGTGACATCCCTAGTGAAAATGCACCATAGATGCTATATAGATATACATATAAAAAAACAAATATGAATTTATATGCTTGTATATGTTCTATATGGAAAAGCCAAAGTGACCGGATAAAACGGTATCTGGATTTATATGGATTATATATGGCTCAATAAACATATAAGAACATATTAATTCATATTAGAAACCAACATGCAATTTTATATGTATTTTCAAGGATTTATATGTGTCCGAATCATATATAATGTTTGTATCTGGATGAATATGTCTTTATATGTCTATATGGAAAATTCATCAACTTCCATTTAATTTATTGTAGGGAGCACTTAATACATAACAGGTCGGTAGTCTTAATCCTGTTCATATGTTGGTAGTACTGTTTTCCCGTCCATCGTTGTTTGTGTTTGTGTGTGCTAGTATATGTGTTCTGTGAAAAGTGTGTTATCTATTTTCCACAAGTAATATTTTACATAATGAATTTCGCTTATGTCAGTTTTGTGAACGATAAGGTTAAAAAGATAGTAAATTTAAAGAAAAAACATAAAACATGGAACAAAAATAGTACAGGATACTTACATCATTTTCATTTCCTTACTTACTTGAAGTGTCTGCAATATTGTTTAAGACCAAATAATAAACGTTTATATATTTCCTTGAATACTTTTCCTAACCTGACATATCTTGGAGTCTTTTTTCCCAACCCCACTCTATTTGTCTACTAATATTTTGAGATGTATGTTCCAAGTTACTTATAGTGCTTCTTATCCATCTTATGTTTATAATTTAAGTGTTTTTTTTTAAATTTTAGAATAAGGTATTATAAATTAAAAAATCGTGGGAATTTTTCTTATTTCTAGTATTTAAAATTGTCTTGGATATTAATATGGAATTAAGAGAATGGATAGTAAATATCCTTTATGGTATTAATGTATATCTATATAAGGATGAATAGTTAACTGAACGAACCTGCATGGCATATTAATATATGGAAACCTATATGGTAGAATATGGAAAAGGAAACTGATATGAGTTTATATGAAGCAATAGTAAATTTCGAATTTCTAATATGAATCTATATGAAATTACTATAAATCTTCAGGATTTTTCATATATGGAAACATATATGGTCTACCATGGAAACATTTTAAATATGTACCTATATGTATCACTAGTAAATCTTATGCTCCCAATATGATTTTATAAGGAGTAACAGTAAGATTTATTTTATTTACATATTATTGTTTCATACAGGGAAGCTATATGGTATTACCCACACATTCCATGCAGTTTCAGATATACACAACAAACCATATAAATTCATATATATATTTTTTTATGTTTCTATATGTCAGTTTCACTAGGGATATCAACTTGGTATATCTATTACCTATGGTAAACTGAATTTAAATCAAGTTAATTTGAAATTCCACAGACAGAGCTGCTCCATGCACATGTGATGGGGAAAGCAGGTGATGTTTTTTATGATAAACAAGAATAGCCTAGTTGCTTTGCTCTCGCTTGCTCCTATTGCCATACCTACACTGAGGGAAAAATTTAATAATGATAAATAAAAATTTAATTGTAGCAAATAAAAAGTTGTGTACTATTTGGGACAAGAGAACACTTTAATTGTACTAGATAAAATGGAGTTGTTGATCCTGTTTACTTGTCATAAATAAAACATACCAAGTGAAAGTAGTTTCCTATTGTAAATAAATAATTTATTAGTGACAAATAAACATATACTTACTGTGGTAGGTAAATAGTATATTTACAGCAAGTACATCATTTAAGTACTATTAGTAGTTTTACTAGCTGAATTTTATAAATTATTTAAAGCTACATTTTCACTCGATCGCTAAAAATAAAAAGATTCGATTTTTTCGTGGCATCCCGTAGAATTGTTTGGAAGTCTAACAAAATTATTATCTTAATCAATTTTGATCAAAGTTAGATAATTTTTTTGACTTTCGAAAATTTCTGGTGGGTGCCCCAAAAAAAATCGAATCTTCAATTCAGTACAAATTTCTGTTAAACTCAATTTAAAAATAATATGCAGATACATTTTATTGTGATGAGCAGTATAAAAAATATTTATAGTTTTAAGTTACGTATCTATCCGGTGAAAATAAAGCCTCCAATGATTTATAAAATTTAGCTACTAAAACTACTATATACTTATACAAGTAAAGCTGCAAGTATGCTATAGACTTACCTAATGTAGTAAATGTATTTATAAGTAGTGCATGAACAGATTGGTCTTTATGCGTATAATATGCATTTGATTTTTCTATGTGAAATATTTCATGGTCTCTATATATTGCATAGATTTTCCATTTGGGGAAAAGTATAAGATATCTTCCTTTAGCGAAAACTTTGTATATCTGAAAATGGTTAGGTAATCATATGATGATTAAAACTAATTTACAGTTTAACAAAATTTATTAAAACTTTTTCAATGACAATTAAAACACAATGTTGATTCAACACACAAAAGTAAAAAATGAATAAAGCACTTATTTTGCTCCTTTACGTACCGAACCACATTAACAAATGATGAATTCTCTTATTCTGTATGACCAAATATGCACTCACGAGTCGATACCGAACGAAACTCGAAGATTCACGAATCAAATGATTTAATAACCACAAGAAGTCGAGTATTTGGATTAAGAAAAATGTTGTTTTGTCACAAATAGTAGAGAAGTTCTTACTGATATACATTTTTTAGAAAACTTGCTTTAATTGTGGTAGCCACATATTTAATTATTCCTAAGCACAGTTTAATTGGAGCAATTATTATTAAACACATTTATTACCTGTTTATTACTTGTAGAAGAGTACATTAATAAGAACAGGTATCTGTTTTTAGAAATGTCGTTTTATTTATAAGAAATATTACATTGACTAGTCCGAATTAAAAAAATATTTGTTACAATTAAATTATTGTTAGCAAAAAAATTTACCTAGACGGTTTTTCTCAGTGTAAACAAACATTTTCCGAATCCGTACACACCGATAGAATCGACCCTGCGATTTAAGAAACGAAAAACAAAAGCCCAAAAGCCTCCTGTGATTTTTATTATAATGAAACACATCACATAAAAATATAGTACATAATATTCAACCCGCACAAAGGCACAAGTAAACGCGACATTATTTACTTATTTACCAAGTGTATCATTGAGGTCACAGCGTAGAATGACGTCGGGGCAGAGCCAATGAGAGGCAACTTGTGTATTCTCCCCTGAATCCGGAGTTGACCGATTCAGTCCGATTGGTGTTGTGGTGACGTAATTCAACACAAAACTTTGTAATTCCAACAAAGTTTTTATTTACCACAGTTAAATCTCTCTTTATATTGTCTTCTTTTTAATGGTAGCTAAATGCTCTAGTGGCTCTAGTAAAGCAACTAATAAAAACGCTAAAGTACTTTTTAAGGGCTAATACAAACACTCAGTAAAGTTATTTATTCTAGTATAGTGAACAGATATTTCTAACCTAATTAAAATTATTGCTACTCTAGTTAAAAAACGCGTAGCAAATAATTTTTTGCTGCGGCTTTTCTCAGTGTAACATATTTTTAATTGTTATTCATTCCAGTATTTCCATTTATTCGCATTGCAATATTTTCGTACTAAATGATAGTAGCACACTAATATACAGGATAGTAGTATAATAACTACACTGTACTGTCAAAAAGTACAAATTAATGTGATTTCGCAAGATGAAAAAAATAGTTGAAACGAATATAAGATTTTTGAAATCAGAAAAATCAAATTGACAACATTTTAATGGACCATGAAATATGAAAATATTTTTTTATCAAAAGAAATTTTGTTAGTAAAACTTTTTAAGGATTTTAATTTCATTTTTACAGTTTTTAATTTCCTTTTTTAATCATATCCTCATCTGCTCAAAAAAACATCACTCCTAGAGGTTATTTCACAAATGTGTTTAGGTTTGTCTTGACTAGACTCTAGCAGGATGTCCTTAAAACGTTTTATTCAGAACGTTTTAGGGACGAAAGCAAACGGACGTCCTTGGGACGTACCATATAAATCCGGGACGTTCAGACCTAACGAGGACCTAAGTGAACGTCCTGGGGACGTTTGTTGTTATCATCAGGGATAGGTGAATTTTGCAATATTGCATGGCACCTTTGTGATTTCGGAAATGCAACATGGAAAATTTAGTAGAAAGACATCCTCATCTATATCTTGCAACATTCATGCTTGCAACAATGACTAATTTACTTTTAATTTTGAATCGATTTCCAGGCTGTTTAGTAGTTTCCTATTGGCTAGGAATAATATAATTAGTGGGTACTACAATTCCCCTTCCTCTTCTTTATCTTATTCACGTTTTGCCAAGCGTGTCGTGTTTCATGAATTATCCTAATCGGCATCCGCTTGCTGTATGGCACGCCCGACAGCATCCCGTTATCTGAAACGGACGCCTGTTACATGCACAGACCCACCATAGTTTTTTCAAATTAGCTGCCAAGATGGTTAACGAAACCCATTCTGAGTGTTTCATTTAAATACGATCCTCAACTGTTTTGGTGCTTGTAGCAACAACTTCGTTCTTAGAGCCCTTTTATGCAGACGTTTTGTGCTGCACGTGTTGCGACCGCAAAATTCGGCCGGTTGTCTTTATGCACGCGAACGGCAAGTAATACGGACGGCAGTGCATAAAATGATCCATTTGTTCCCTGTGATTTAAAAAAATGCGGCCGCAATTTGCCGTCGCGTTACCCTTAGAGTAGGAAAGATATATATTGTAAGGAGTCGTAACGCTACTGCCAATGGTGAAGCCAACTGCCACCAGAGAGCAAGCGAAAGTGGCGGAACATATGTACAATATGTAGCTGTCAAGTTTATCACATCAAAGGAATAAAACGATACAAAACTGGTATTTTTCCAAAAACAGCTTCATAATAATACAATTAATATTCACTACCATAAATATATTTACTCATATCTTACATACCAGAATTTATTCTACATTCTATATAATATAACACCATATAATCGATATATCTACGCCCATGGAAAAAGTGCCATTTCGGATGCACTGTTCTATATTCAATGAAGAAAAGATGAATGAAAATTTCAATCAAATAACGTGCAAATTGCATACCAGAAAATGATATACTATGCTTCTCATTATCATTGCATGCACACGGATATAATTAAGTAAATAATAGACCTACAGTTAATTTAACTAGGTAAAGTGAAAACTGCATATACTTTAACCTGCAAAGCGTCACTCCTTTAAATTTTTTCCCGCTGTGATTTTTACAGTAATTTATAGAATATGATACCATCATGTAGGTACATTACATAAATTAGCACTAAATCACTTATAAATCACTTCTATTGGAAAATTTCATTTTGCTCTCTACCGTTTGTGTGCCACCACCGCAATGGCGTCTTAGGCACAACTTGTTAGCGTGGCGATTATCCATCGTGCGTGGCGATTATAACCATCTATCTTTCCTAGTCTAAGTCTTTCCTAGTCTAAGGCGTTACCTATGGCAAAAAACTGCATGAAAGGGCTTTACTCTTATGTATGCGATTTGTGTAGCGTGCGCGAGAGGGCGCTGAACGTCTATACTATGGATTTTACTATAAGCGGTCGTGTTCCGTATTAATAATAAAAGAAAGGCATTTGCTAGTAACATAAGCACTGCTAGTAAGATACAGTAGGAATAGTGTCAGTGCGTTTCCTGTGATATTTACTGTGAATTTTCTGAATTAGCAGGGTGAAGAGAATATAGGGATTATTAGTTTTATTTTACAATGTCTACTTCAGGAGACTTCGGTAATCCGCTGAGGAAGTTTAAATTAGTTTTCCTAGGAGAGCAAAGTGGTAAGTTTGACGTTGCTTGATGAGTTGTAAACTTTCATAGCAGGCGTAGCCAAAATGATCAATAAATTCGTTCCTATAATTTTTTTATCAATAAAATATGTCTTTTTATTAATTTTCAACTCTTGTAATTCTCGTATTTTCTTTCTTTGCTTAAGTAAAGGACCAAGAATGCTATTAACGAAAAATATAATTATATGACAGCTGATAATAGAGGTTATGTTTCCAGTGGGTGTTAAATATGTGCATGAATTAATGGTCATAATATATTTCTTATCAATTCCTAAAATATGTTTTTGTCCCAGAATGTTTCCATATGGACAAAGCAACAAAAACATCCTCAAATTTAAGTCATAAGTCTATAAATCTTTTAATACCTTATCATTTCTATTATGACCCAGTTTTGAAAATAGAAGAAATGCCCAAAAAAACATACCTACTGTTCAACGAAAACTATGCACAATACATATCGCAAACCATAGCAGCGGAAAATATTTTGCCCATCATATAAATAAATTTAGATGACATTGTTACATAAAAATCTGACTAAATAAAGTGCATATTATGGCGGTTAAAAACAATTTTTATATTTATGGTGCAAGGTGCACACTTTGAAAAACATTTTATAGTTAGACATTTTTTTAAATTGTAATTGTATTTGTTTGTAATAATTTTATTATTGTTTGCTAAACAGTTGAGCCATCAAATGATTAAAATTTCATATGAGTAAGACCATGATTATACCTCAGAAGTATGGTCACGCACGAGTCGAGCCTCCTTGGAAGAAGAAATTATCCTGACATACCCACTCGGATACTCGATGTATGCCTATTATCTCGAAATCTTAATCCTCCTCCCACACGAACTTACTTGAGGCTTTTAGCGAAAAAGGGGTTACATTGCCTGTGGTGTTTAAACACATTTATCATTATATATTTAGCCAGATTTAACATTTAGTTATCACATTATTATGTTCCATATAATTTGGTATGACTTAGAGCCATTACTCTCAGTCTCTGTTAAACAACGATCTGTCAAATTATTAAAAGAACAATTGTTTCTATAGAAACTGACTCAACTTGACCATCGGTTTAAGTTTAACAGGCACCCAAAGTAATGACCCTAAGACCATTGTTTTATTCTATTCGGTTTTTAATACTCTGGATTTGTTTTTAGTTGGAAAAACATCCCTAATTACAAGATTTATGTATGACAGCTTTGATAATACTTACCAGGTAAGTTAATTACTTATACTAGCACTCCTCAGTATTTCTCCATTCTATGGAAAAATTATTCATGTACATGTGATTGACTCAAATGGACACTAAGATAGGGTCTCCTAATTTGAAAAATACTGTATAAAAATCAAACTATTTTCTAGGATTTTCTAGGAATCTTTAATTATCAAGTTTTAATTCTCTGTGAGGTGAGGTAGGGTACTGGTTTCAGTGGCGAAATTTCGATCGGCGAAGTTAAGGCGCGCTGATGGGAGACCATATCTAATCTCGCCGTCCTGGTTAAGTGGTGGAATAGCATTAACTGAATTTCGTCAGGACGTTAAAATAGATAAGGCAATTAAAATTTTAAAGAAAGTCTTTCAGTACCCATTTCGAGAAAATTCGTATTTAAATTAAATCTACTGAAAAATGTGTTTATTTCTGGAGATACAAAATATTAAATATGGTGGTGGTGTTTATGTTATGTTATGTTATGTATGTTTTAAATTAATTCTGGAATTTCTTCCACTGTCAGCACGGCCGGCATCTTTTCAATTTAACGTGTGGTGCTCAGTTTAGTAGTAAATATTGAGAGAGGGGGAAGGAGAAGGATACCAGAGAAGAAATCAACTTTGCAGACTTTTTTACTTATTTATTATAGTCATACAAGTATAGGGTGGTCGCGGGAAAGTTAGAACCTCTTTTAATTTCGTTAGTTTTGCAGTTACGTAAAAAAGTTAAAAAATAAAAGTTATAGAAAATCACGTGTTCTCCAAAAATCACTTAAGAAAAGCAATTGTAAGTAGTATTTCGGAGATATGAACTTTACTTTCTTTTTTTTTAATTGAGTACCCTTCTGTTTTCACACCATTTGAGAGGCCATAAAAAATCTTTTTCATTATACCTGAATTTTAATCTCTGTTTTTGAAACTAAAAAGCCAAATCGGTCCTTTAAAGCACTAGTGTTTTATGGTAGCAATCAATTTTAAACAATGATACAGGTAATCAGAACTAATCTTTATTTACTTAAATGAATGTGAATCGCTGTTCAGCTTGTTCGGCTAACATTCTAATCTCGGATGAAATATCCGCGTTTTTGTTCATTTTATAATTCAGTCGAATCAAACTTCACGAATCAACAAATTTATAATAAAAATGTACCTAGCAATCAAACAAAGAAATTCTAACCGTCTCACAGTGGCCATTTTTCAAGTACTAGGGGGACAAAATTCTACAAATTTGCAAATGAACAGAAAATATTCTTTAGAAGTGAGGAAAAATATTGAAAACATGTTAGACACTAAAGGGGTGGTTTTTGATGGGGTTTAAAAAATTGTTTAGTTTTAAAATTCTGAAACTTTGTAGATACGATAATATTGTACCCGTAAATACACCAAAAATAGTACAAAAATTCTGAGGACTAAGGGGATTTTATGGGGGTTGAAAATTAAATATTATTTTAAAATTACTTAACTTTTTGAATAAGAAAATGTAAAGTAAATATTGTGAAATAAATGTAAGCTCTTAAGTGATGGTTTTTTAAGGGATGTAGTGGACAATGTTATATTAGAGGGGGAGGAAATTACATCAATTATCTGTTTTCTGCTTTTGGTGCAGAATGGTTAATTTTAGGTTGTTCTTGAAATAATATTCAGATATGTTGTAATTTAAGTTGTATTTAAAATTAATTGCTGTATATACAAATATATATCAGCGGTAATGAAAATAAAAGCAAGCAAAAAATTAGTCGCTATCACTATCATCACAAACAATTTTCTTGGCAGGCCAAGTGACTTAGAAGTTGATGGTTATTTAGGCATGTCCTCTATCAACTGCCAGTTCACTAAAATTAATTTCCCCATTCAACCAGGAATCATTGGTCTTTAAAATCTTGACTTTACTCCTATAACTTTTTCGCCATCTTTCAGAAATTTAATATTTATTTATTTATTTATTTATTTATTTATTTATTTATTTATCACTATAGATATACATAGTATATATATGAACGTCAACAACACTAAAATTATACAGAATAAAATAAAATAATTTACAGTTAGCTTTACAATAAAATAACAATACACAATGAATAAAATAAACATATAATCACAAACTGGTAAAAATCTAGGATCATCACAGATAATTTTCAAAATCTCCCAATATCACTGTGGCTCATAGTTTAAGTACTCTTCAACTGAATAAAAACCGTTAACAGCAAGAAATGTTTTCAGACAAAAATTGAATTTATTTACTGAATCTATAGCTTTGATTTCTGGCGGTAGCTTATTATACATTTTAATGCCTGCATGGTGTGGAGATTTTTTATGTAAAGTTGTATTGTGATTTATACTTTTTAATAGGTGACCTTGTCTGGTATTGTATGAGTGATTGTCTGAATTTGTTTCGAACATGGTTAAATTTTTCTTAATAAATTTAATGGTGTTTAATATATATATGCTGTGGATGGTCAGGATTTTATAATTTTTAAAATAAGGCCTACAGGAATCCCTTGGTGCAATATCAAACAATAACCTGACAAGCCTTTTCTGCAGGATGAATACACGATTTATACTTGAGGCGGCTCCCCAAGCCACAATATTATATGATAAATGTGAATATGCAAGTGCATAATAAACATTTAATAGTAATTTGATATCAAAAATACCTTTTAACTGCCTTAATGCGAAGTATGCATGGTTTATCTTTGTGCAAATATTTTGAATTTGCTCTTCCCAGCAAAGGCTCTTGTCTATTATAGTTCCCAAGAACTTAACTACTGGTGAAAAGTTTTCAGTAGGTATTACTTTGACAAGATCTTCCGAAGGTGATCTTCGTTGTGAGAAGTACACACACTCAGTTTTACCAATATTCAAGATTAGTGTGTTACTCTGACACCACTCTTGATACAAAAGTAGAATATTATTTACTTGACCTTGTAGTTCTACTGGGTCCCGTGCAGAGAGCAGCATTGAAGTGTCATCGGCGAACATAACAACTAATCCCTCCTGTATAATTGCAGGGAGATCATTGACAAATAGCAAAAATAGTAATGGTCCCAGCACAGAGCCTTGAGGAACTCCTTGAGTGACATTATAATTTTCTGATATTGTGCCATATATTTTCACGTGTAATTTTCTGTCCGTCAAGAATGATTTAATAACATTTAATGCTGGACCTCTAATCCCCAACTTTTGCAATTTGTATGCAACAAAATCAACATTCAAAGTGTCAAACGCTTTGCTTAGGTCAAAAAATAAGCCAACAACATGATTTTTTTTGTCGATTTCATCATATACAAACTGCAGAAGCTGGATGGTGGCAGTTTCTATTGATTTATTTTGCTGGAAGCCGTGCTGGTTTGTTGTTATAATTTTATATTTAATTAAGAATGTTGATATCCTATTAAATATTAATCTTTCTATAACTTTTGATATTACACATAAGATGGAAATTGGTCGATAATTTTCTGAATCAAGCTCATCACCTTTCTTGAATACTGGCAGAACTGTTGCAATCTTAAAAATACTAGGAAAATGGCCTTGCTGAAAGCATTTGTTAATTAAATATGCCAGAGGTGCTGCGACTTTCTCACATGCATACTTTAAGGCTTTACTGGATATTCCATCTACACCTGTAGCAGGCTTATCTTTTAAATTTTTTATTATATTTATAACTTCCTCAGGGGTTGTAGGCGTCAAGAATATTGTCTGTTCCACATAAGAGGAACTAGTACACTCAGTCGAAATATTGTCCTTGAAATGTTCAGACATTTTCTCTGATGCGACATTTGAAAAATAATTCCCAAAGTGGTCAGCAATGATCTTTGGATTAGTTGTAGGTGTGTTGTTTATATTTATTGTTATTTTTCTGCTTTCAACATTTCTACCGAGTTGTTTATTAACCAAATTCCAAATTTCTTTTGAACTGTTTGATGCTTTTTTTACTTGTTGTGAAAAATAGTCTCTTTTGGTTTGTTTTATGTTGTTATTATATTCCTTTTTTTTGTCTTTATACAGTTTGATTAGATTGAAATCATTTAGTTGATTTGCTAACCAATACAGATTTTTCAATTCTTGGCTCTCTTTGATTAAATCACAGTTAAGCCAGTTCTTGCAACTTACTTTGTTTGGTTCTTTGTTACAGTGGGTAATTAGAGGGCATGAGCCATCAAGACATTTTAAGAACAACTCGATAAAATTATTGAAATCATCGTCAATATTTTCTGAATATATGCTATCCCAAGTAGTTGTGTCTAGCATATAATTAAATTTTTCAATATTTTCATCTGAAAAGTGTCTAACATGATAAAAAGTATTATTATTTTGTTTATTTATTTTTAGATCCTTGCAGCAAATTATTTGAGCTGTATGATCAGCTATGCAGGGATTAAATACATAGGCTAGGTACCTATCCTCTGGTAAATTTGTAGCTATATAATCAACGCCTGTTTTTGATGTTATGTTATTTATGTTTGTTACAATGCGAGTAGGTTCATTTAAAGTTGTTGTGAGATTAAAACAATTAAATGTATCTCCTAAAATATCTTTTTCTGTAGATTTCTTTAAGGAGTCTATATTAAGATCCCCACAGAGTATAACTATCGGATTATGTTTACAAATAAATTGCAAAGTATGTGATAAATTATTAAAAAATATATCAAAATTACCCGTTGGAGGTCTATAAGTTGCAATTACATTTATTTGAAACTGTTTATAGCATAACGATGCCGCACATAGTTCTATGTTGGTCTCAGACCCAAGAGATTTAACATACTTCACATTTTTTGGTTTAAAACCATCTTTAATATCATTTCTTACATATATAGCCACACCGCCGTGTTGGTGGTTCACCCTACAGTAAGCACTCACTAGTGTGTAATGTGGGATGTTTAAACTATTTAATTCGGCTTCATCGGCCCAATGTTCAGTGATACATAAAAGATGAAGATTTCGTTGATGAGAAAAAATTTCTACATTGTTTATTTTGTTTCTAAGACACTGTACATTAATATGGCCAACATTTAATATTGGTTTTGAATCAGTATTATCTGTGATTAACACTGTTTGTTTCATGCTGTATATCGGATGAGTATTGCTAAATGTGATATCATTTGGTTCTTCTCCTCTTGATTTGGTGTCCTTATTGTTTTTGTTTGATTCTTCTATGTTCATTCTAAAAAAGAAGCAGGTTGTGTGCCACCATCAATCTGTGGGATATGTCTTTTCTTATATTTTTCATAGAGTCGAAAATCAAACCTTCGATAGCCAACGCCTTTGGGCCAGAAAGACGGTTGGTAAAGTTCGTCTTTGTGTTTAAAATCTACTGCTACCATATAACATTTAAGACCATTTGATTCTGAATTTAGCTCTTTAACTATAACATTTTCTTCGTCATCTCCGGTTTTAGTTTTCAGATATGTTTTGATGTCTCCTTCGGTCACGTCTCGTGTTACTCTAGATATAAACATCCAAACTTTTGGGCTAGCTCCTTTGAATTTTCCATTAGTCTCTTGTGACTGCCCTACATTTTTCTGACGAGATGGTCTACTTCTCTGAGAGGGTTGCCAGTTGTCATTTGGCTTATTAACTTGATCTGATGTTTCTACTGACGTTACTTTTTGATTCTGATTTACTTGTGATGAGTTCAAATTTTCATTTTCATTTATTTCATGTTGTTTATTTTCTGGAATATTTAATTTATCTTTTGGTGTTTTTAATACTTGAGAATACTGTTTTGTGGTCACTGGATTTTGCATCTTTAATCCTTGAGTTTTTTCTATGTTTATATTTTTTGGATCCTGGTTGGTTTTTTTCAGTACTTTGTTTTCATTATCTATATTTAGTTTAGTCTTTAGTTCATATATTTCATCCCTTAGTGCTTTAAAACTGCTTTCAAATGTAGATTTTACACGGTTTACTATTTTGTTTATTGATTCTTCTTCAGAGTATTGAGACTGGTTATATTTATTGAGCACTGCTTTAAGGTTCGAATTTTCAGCTTCCAGTTTTCCAATTTTCCCGGTTAGTAATTCTATATTTTCTTCTAATTCCTTGTTTATTTGTTTTAAATTTTCATTTTCCATCTTACACGAATTGCTTTTTAAAGGGACATTGGAAATGTCCTGCTTTCCGTTTATCTCACAATCCTCTTCAAAAAAATTTTGTTTTTCACAACACTTTTTAACTTTTTTACTTGAGCAGCTTGTATGAAATGTTGTTTTGCAATTCATACAAATTACTCTTTTATTTACTGCAGGTTTCTTACAAAATCCACACTCTAGATTGACAGCTGCATCTTTAGTTTCAGCCATTTTTCAATATCCAATTTTTTAAATTTTGTCCATTTCAAAATAACTTCCCAGCTAGCACACTGGCGTCAATTTGCCGTCGTTTATTTGTCATAATATACGTCATAAGTCCTAATATAACGACGTTCAATGTACGTCTAAATGACGGTTTAATGTCACATCCTAATGACGTCATATCCTGACGTCTCAATCACGTTCAGTATGACCTTAATTTGACGAATATGGCCTCAAATAAGAACCCTTTCCATACGTCATTTTGACGTACGATCAAGGTTCAATGACGACGTCAATATAACGTTTAATATGACCTTGATTTGATGAATATGGGCCCAAATAAAAATCTTTTTTCACTTGAGAATATTACTTAATATTTCAGTCTGTATTCATTTTACGTTTTTATTAATTAGGAATGGTTTGAATATACACATTATAAATAACACTGTAACAGAATTTTAAACACTTACCTTAAAATCATCCGGGTGTGGGATTTGATCCGTCGGCCTCTGGCTTGGAGGTCAATTTTTTTTTTTTTTTAAATATGTCTATTTTATTTACCTAGTATGCTTCCTCTGAGCTATTGTCCTTTATGTACATTTTACTTTAGAGTGTATTTACTACTTGCAGTTGAGTACCCGGTTTAAACATAATATTCCCTTTCAGCCTTAACCGTGTACAATTTGTGCATTAGAATAGAATAGAATAGAATGATTTATTGGTGTTAAATACACAAAGTGCTTACACAAGTCGAAGTACAAATGAAAAAATAATGTATAGTACAAAATTAATTACTAAATGACTATACTACCCTAGGTTAAAATACATTTAAATACAATTTAAAAAGTGGAGAAACATATAATTGTATAATAGACAAACAAATTGTGGAACAAACAAATTTAATATATATTTTTTTAAGTAATAAATGAATAATGCTGCTTGGTAGCTGCCCAAGGATTTAATTCTAGCAGGGTTGGATGTATAGACTTATTTAAGGTACTGCAGATAATCACGTACTCTGTTTTATTTTCTTTGTTACTTTCTTATTGATTTTAAATTTGAGCTATGTCACTTGATAAGAATTCATCAATACTATAAAAGGCATTTTTAAGTAGATATGTTTTTATTCTGGTTTTAAATCTTGTGCCATTTAAAAGTTTTACTTTTGGCGGCAGCGCATTGTATAACTGGATCCCACGTCAATATTCTTGACTTTGATGACGGTCTCGGATGATTAGGGGTCGAGCTGCCAGCTCTTTGCCCCAATCATCGCTGTAGACCTGGACCGGCCTCGTAAGGGGTGGGCCTGCTTTTTACGACTACCCCACCTGCAAATGCAGACGGTGAAGGCGAAGTTAGCAGACCTCCCCTGGTCCTGGCTGTTGGACCCTGCCAGCTGGGTCGTTTCTTCTGGCGCTCTTCTGTCTTGAGTTTCTTTCTTCGCTGGCATGTCGGCTCCCGGGAGCGTCTTTCGTCTGTCGTGAGAGGGAACGGCTGTTGTCGCACCCTCTCTGAGTTTGGAAGGGTTTGGGGGTGTGTGACTAGTCGGAGCCCAGGGTGCCAATTGGCATCATGTGCTCCGATTTCGTCGGAAGGAAGTTTTGGGCTGTGTAGCTCAAGGATTGTGCCGGCCAAGGACGCTTGTTTTAGCGTCGGAGGCCGGCACGGGCTAGGGTAAGGGTAACCAGCTGGTTGCTTGCTGGATACCCCCGGGATCGGGTGATTTGGGTGTTTTGGTCATTGTCTCCTAGCGGCGTGGCTTGAAGATCGGGCTGAAAGGAAGGTTAGTTATACTTACCCATTATCCAGGGTCTGGAGCTTCGGCCTCTTGTGCCTAGGAGCGTCGTTGGGGTCGTAGTCAGTCGCCTGTCTGACCAGTGGATTCCCATGCTCTGCTGCACGGGCGTATAGTTTCTTCGCTCTGTCCTGGATGACTTCAGTTACCGGGGTGTATTCCAGGCCTCTGAAGATGTCGGCGTTTCTGACAAACCATGGTGCATCCACGGCGCACCTGAGTGCGACATTTTCCACAGCTTGTATCCTCTTCAAGTAGGTGGCTGCTTGGTATCCCCAGGCAACGGAGGCGTAGGTCAGAATGGGTGCAATGAGGGTCCTGATGAGCGTGAGTTTGTTCCTCAGGTTGAGTTGGCTTTGTCTGCCTATCATTGGATAGAGCAGAGTTCTTCTCGTCCTCGCCTTCTGTATAATCGTTTCCGTGTTTTGTTTCCACATCAGGCTTCTATCCATGATAACATTGACGGTATCGTGCCATTGGATGTTGTCGCCGTTCATGGAAACGTATCCTGTGGGAGTTTGCTTTCTGACTCTCTTGAAGAGTATGGCTTTGCTCTTCTCCGCATTGACTTTGACTTTCCACTTGTTGCACCACTCTTCCAGAAGGGATGCTGCTTCCTGGAGGTTGCGGGTGGCAAGTCTTGCGCTCCATGATCTTGCGATGGTGGCCGTGTCGTCTGCGTAGAGCACCAAAGAGTTCCTTGCGGTTCTTGGCATGTCGGAGGTGTACATGGTAAACAGGTGGGGTAGAGTACCGATCCCTGCGGTACGCCTGCTTCCATTGGCCTGTAGTTGGATAGCTTATCGGCAATCTTCACACGGAGTTGCCTCCGGAGAAGGTAAGATCTCACTAGCTTGACGATGCCGATGGGATAACCCATCGACAGTATCTTCGCTAGAAGACCATCGTGCCAAACCCTGTCGAAGGCCTTAGCTACGTCGAGGAAGATCGCTCCTATGACTTGTCGATGGTTGAAACCCTCCGTGATGTGTTCCGTTAGACGGAGCACTTGGAGCTCGGTGGAGTGCTCGGTTCTGTAGGCGAACTGCTCATCTGGGATGATCTGCAGCTCATCGGTCAGGGTTTTAAGTCTCTTCAGGATGATCCTCTCTGCTACTTTACTCATCGCCGGTAGAAGACTGATGGGCCTGTAAGTAGAAGGAAATGTTAAGTTCTTACCTGGCTTCGGAATCATGATGACGTCGGCTTTCTTCCACTGGGTGGGGAAATAACGTAGTCTCAGGATGGCGTTGATGATGTTCACCATTGCTGCTACTCCTTTGAGGGGTAGTTTCTTGAGTACAATATTTCCTATTCCGTCACACCCTGGAGCTTTACGGGGCTTGAGGCTTCTCAGGATTTCTCTGACTTCTTCTGGAGAAGTCGGAGGGATTATTTCTTCATCCAGCATGCGTCGCAGCTTTCTGACTTTGCGTATTACGTCGTCCTCCCAGTCCTCGTCGTCAATCTGGGTTTCCCTACACTGCAGCTGTCGGCAAAAGCCTCGGCCTTTTCCTGGCGAGTGTAGACAATACCGTTCTCTCCATGGATGGGCGGGACTGGTTTTCGCTTGGCACGCAGAGCCTTCTGAGTGGTCCACATGCTTCTGTCCTGAGGGTTCAGCGACTCCAGGTGGCGTTGCCATCTGTTCTGCCTGTGTTCTTGCAGAGCTTCTTTAACTCTTCGAGTTAGCTGATCGTATTCCCTTCGGTGTTCTGGGAGTCTTGTCCTCTGTACCAGTTTCTTAACCCTCCTTCTGTCTCGAATGAGCTGCATGGTGTCTTCAGGGAGTTCTCCCATCGGCATTGCAACTCTTTTGTACTGTTGGACAAATGTATTAAATAAATAAATAAATAAAACTCTTCTCGTTACAGTCTCCGTCGTGCTTTCCGTTAGCGCTGCCTGGATGTGGTTTTCCAGGGAGATGATAGCTTCTTCTACTTCTTCCTCACTATCGATTCTGGGAACATGTACAATGTTCCTTTGCAAAATTGCTCGGAACTGTTCCCAATTCGTTCTTCTCTTAGTGAAAGTTTCCTCTTCAGGGACACCATCTCCTAGTTTTAGGAAAATAGGGTTATGATCCGAGGAGCCTTCAGCTTGGGTTTGAAGTTCAGTGGTGAAAGTCATCTCGTTGAGCAAGGCTATATCCAGCACATCGGGCCTATGTCTTCCGTTGTCAAACGTCGGTTCTTCCGGACCTAACACCTGCACTTCTCCCTCGAAGTCTTCTAGAAATCGCAGCATCACCCGTCCACGGGTGTTAGTGAGTCTGCTATTCCATACTGGCGATTTGGCGTTGAAGTCTCCTATGGCCACCGTCTGGGTACCCCGTATTATGAGGGCCTCCATGTCATGGTTTAGGAGCGGACGTTGAGTTGTCTGGTAACAGGAAACTATCTTGAGTGGGCCGTTTCGTTCTGTTGAAACTACTATGGCGATGGCTTCCATGTTTTCCAGTTCTGGCATATCGATGAGATGGTGGTCTATAGTCCTCTTAACAAGCAGAGCAACTCCTCCTGCGTTTGCTCTTCGTTGTTCTCTATAGACTTCGTAGCCCGGGATTCGAAGTTCCGTATTATCCTGGCGAAGTTTGTTTTCTTGCAGGGCCATCACGTCGATGTTATACCTCTCCAAGATTTCTTCTATGTCTAGCTTCCTCTGTCGGAGGCCGTTTACGTTCCATGAGGCGAACTGCAAGATTTTCGGCTTCACCAGCGTAGTAGCCATCTACTCTTTGAGCATGTTTGGCATTTGAGCGAAGAATGCACTCATTGCTGAGCACATCTGCTGCATCTGTGCCAGCGCAGCTGTGAAATTGTTGGCCACAGCAGAATTCGGTGGTTTGACCTCCTTCTTCGGCGTTGTCTTGGCCTTGTTTCCAGGTGCGGCTTTGCCCTTGGCGCTTGCCGCATCTGCGTAGCTTTTTCCACTGGTGACCTTTCTGGTCTCTACTGTGGCGGTCTTCGCCCTGGGTCCCTGATTTGTAGTTTTCTGGGGACCTGCTGATTTCTTTGGGAAGCTGGGGCATCCCCTGTAGCTGGCTGGATGGGCCCCTTGGCAGTTTGCGCACTTGGCGGGGCTTTCCTTCTTTTTCTGGCACTCAGCCGAATGGTGGGCCTGACCGCACTTAACGCACTTCGGCTGTGCAGTGCACCTACCCTGTGCATGGCCAAAGCACTGGCAGCGGTGGCATTGGGTGACAGCGGGAGCAGCTCTTTGTCTCTCGACTCTGACTACCAGGGAACAGCATCGGGTGATTTCCAAGATCTTCTCCTGGTCTAGGGGGACTTGCACAAGGATAAGGGGCATCTCCCTTTTTGTCCTCCTGGATGTCATCCTTTGCACTGACATTGGGGCCAGTCCTTGCGCCTTGAGGTCCTCCTTTATGTCATCGTTGGTGACACCGGTGGGAATACCTCTCACCACCACCCTCAGGAGCTTCTCCTCTGGCAGGGCATACGTATGATGTTCCCACCTTTCGGCGGTGAACAGTCTTGTCATTTTTCGGTAGTCGTCGGCGGTTTACGGCTCGATGGCGATTCCTTCACCGACGACTTTTGCCTTGCTGTATTTTATCCCTGCATCTCGTGGCCTTAGACTTACGGAAGTCCATATCTCTTTCTTCCTAAGAATGACAGGAGGGACTTTTGTCTTCTTCTCCTTGTTATTTTCGGCCACTTGGGGGCCCGGTGCAGGGGTGGTGGTAGCCGCCGTTGGAGAGTTTTCTCGGGGGCCCTTCGTCTTGGGTTGTTTCGGCTCCTCTTCGTCCGAAAATATTAATGTCTCGGAATTTTTCCGTTTTCTGGCAGCGGCTTCTTTGTTTGCCACTTGGGGTGCTCCTTGGATGGCGTTTAGGAGCTCTCGATGCTGGATTTTCTGAGCCTCCACTGATTCTCTGGCTTGTTTTTCCATTTGCTCCTGCAAATGGGCCAATTTTCCGGTCAGGTCCTGAATTTCTTGCCTCAACGTCTTGTTTTCTTCAAGGAGCTTATTTATAATAAGGTCCTTGTTCATATCCTGGCTGGGCGTAATACTCCTTGCACTTACGGAGTCGTCGTCCATCATGCTGTCCTCCCCAGCATATGACATTGTTGTTTCCTGTAAGGGAATACCTATAATTTATTAGTAGGAGAAAAGTACATATAAATAAAATAAAAATAAACAAATGCGTCTCCAAATGAGGGAGACTTTTATTTATCTTTTAATTCTACCGCCTTGAAAAAGGCATCTAGAATTTCCTCTTCTCTCCTTAATCTCGTTGTGGGGCTGCCACTTCACTACTACACAACTAACTAGTCACTTCACTTTACTGCCGCTAGTAGAACACGTCCGCTCGCTTCAGTGGTTCGGTGCTGACTGGATGAACTGGATCCCATGATAGCCTGTACCATCCCTAGTTTTAGTCAGATGCAGAAAATGTTGATGGATGTTGTTCTTATTTCTGACATTATAACAGTGTATTTCATTGTGTGTTGTATATTGATTCACATTGTTTTTTATATAAAGGAGACATTGGAGTATATAGGTAGATGGTACTGTTAATATGTTTAGTATTTTGTACTGTTCTCTGCAGTCGTCTCTAAACTTAAGTCCTGTTATAATACGTATGGCCTTTCTCTGTATGGAAAACACGTTGTCTAATGAAGTTGCATGCCCCCATACAAGGATTGCATATGATAATACCGAATGGATTAAACCATGGTATGCAGCTACCAATGCCTTTTGGGAAATTTTGCAAAATATTTCTAAGTAAGTAAATATTTTTGGAGATTCTTTTACATACGTAAGATGTGTGTTCATCCCATATTAGTTTTGGGTCCAAGTATAGTCCAAGAAATTTAGTTGATATTGGATTATCTACTTCTTCCATATTTCTTAAACTGAATACCATTATCTCAGTTTTAGAGGTATTTAGATTAAGCCGGTTTGTTAGGAACCAGTTTTGTAGATTTGACTATGTGGCGTTGGCGTCATTCAATAGTTCCTCAAGGTTACTATTTATATTGGTTAGATTGGTATCGTCAGCAAATAGAATAGATTCTGTTCCGCCTGCAGAATTAGAGAGGCCATTTATATATGTATATACATCACGCTATCTTTTCTGCGTCTTTCCATTTTGCAAGGGTTCTGCGTCCATCAAAGTATATCTACATATTTTGAAATCTACAAACGTAACCTATTTTTCTGCGCTTATTGATACATAATTTTCATTATATACATATATACTTGCTTCAAAAATCACAATTTTAGTTTTGTGTACACTTTGCAATGTGTCTGCGTCTTTACAGTTTCCTATTATTTCGAGCTCCAGTATATATTTTACAAAATTCTATGTTTTCTGCGTCCTTAAAAATATATATTTACATAATTCAGACCTTTATGCGTCTGACATTGTTGCCATGTTGTTAGACAGCATTTCCAGCTGGCTGGTAACAAATTATAGAAAACAGTGTATTACGTACCATGAAGTGTAAGTGATACTTTCAAATAGAGAATGCAGTTTAGGTGGGCCCCAGGTTTCCTAAACATTCGAGATCTAAAAAATCACTTACTGTTCGCGGTTAGCAAATAGTTTTTGCAGTACTGTGCAAATCAACGAAAGGTAATAAGTAATTGTATATTGAATTATTGACAACAACCTGTTAAACTGGAAT
Source organism: Stenurella melanura (assembly GCA_963583905.1). Taxonomy (NCBI): domain Eukaryota; kingdom Metazoa; phylum Arthropoda; class Insecta; order Coleoptera; family Cerambycidae; genus Stenurella; species Stenurella melanura. The sequence goes on along the minus strand of OY757318.1, from coordinate 51,748,176 downwards.
TTTCTATTTTAATAAATTAAGCACAGCCTAGAATTTAACAAATGGCCCCTCAATAATTAAATAATTCCTTGGATAGTCAAGTCAAATTCGGGCATAATATTTATTTATTGTGTATTTAACAATACATATAGATATCGAAGAAGCTGCATGTATTACTTGTGCCGCACTTTTATCAGAAATATCGAAGATAACGCATGCAATTATTTATGATCTTATTAAAAAGTCAGTTATTAACCCAAAAATTACTATTTTTTATCCTGGCAGGTAAATAAATTGGTGCATTGGGCTGTAAGTAAATAATATACCCTTGCAACTATGCTCATTAATAACTGAATTGTAACGTCGATTTACTCTAACAAAAATTTGTTAATAATAAAGAACTTACATTACACGTAGTGCCAAAATGAAATTTAAACCTCGTTGGCATATAGACACACATTAACATTGGACTTTTCATCTTTATATTCACACCATTAGGTATATTGATTAATTGACTGATTATGCAGTTTTCGTCATAGTTTTTGAATATGCTGTGAAAAGTGCAATTGGACTTTAAATGCGAGAAGTAGCGAAAAAATTACAATTTTATTACCTATAGTAATGATGAAACATATTCTTTATAGTAGTAATAATGTTAGAGACAGCTTTACAAATAGTTAGATACACAAATACATTCGTTAATAATGAACTTTTTAATTTCTGACTTGAATTTATCATTGTTTGAGAATTCTGAAATGTATTGGAAGCGAATTAATTATAACTAATTAATTTATATAATTATTTTGTAATAAAACTGAATTAAAGTGGCAGACGGGCGTGGTAAACTACAAATGCAAATTTTATAAAAAATACTTCTGGACTCTCTCACGTTCCTGTTGAATTAACATAGTTGTGTTACTACGACAAATTTTGTTTAGTGAATAATGTTTATCAAAGCAGATGTCATTGTAATTGAAAGTTGAAGTAATTCATTAAAAGTAATTTTCCAGAAGTTAATATTTATTTGACAAGTGCAGCGATACTTCAAGTTATAGGCCCAGAAGTGTGTACTATAGAATAAATATTGTAATATTGAAAGTTTGGATTGTCTTGCTGAATATGTATTTTGCACTTGGTAAAACACAATTGTCTACAATGAATTCGGAAGGTGAAAAATATGGAATTCCTTTGTTTGACGGAAAGAATTTCAATAATTGAAAATTCAGGATGCAAGTATTGCTAGAAGGGCACAATTTTGTAGAATGTTTAACTGAAAGTGGTGATAGTTTATATGTGGTCTTACCAAAAGCAACGGCAGCAGAAAATAACTACAAATCAAGTAATGTTACGAAAGCAACTACTAATAATGAAATTAAAAGAAAACGAAACGTTAGAGGTACAGTTTCTTAAATTTTATAAAGTTATTAGGGAGTTAGTCGATGCTGGAATGAAAATGACAGACGAAGATAGAATTTGTCATTTATTTCTAACAATGACTAAAAATTATGATTGAATTATAACTGCATTAGAAACTGTAACAGGAACAAAACTAACATTAGAATTTGTAAAGGAAAAACTTATGGACGAGGTGAAAAAACAAAACCAAGATTGTTCAACTAAATCTGAAATTCCTAGTAAAAAATCAGTTGTTTCTACTACAGGTCAATTTAAATATAAATGTTATAATTGTGGAAAAATTGAACATAAGACATCTGAATGTAAAAGCAAGTATGAGCAAAGGTCAAGAGTTGAAAAATCAAATGAGAGAAAATATCAAATTGCAGCAGTAAGTTTCTTGGCAGAAAGTAAAAGAACTGATAATATAACAAACCCAAATGAATTAATGTTTGTACCGGATTCTCGGGCAACAGAACATATGATAAAAAATGAAATATATTTATCAAATCAAGCAACTTTAAACGAAAATGAGAAAAATCAAAATATCTGTGGCAAAAGTGAATGAATCTATGGTTGCAACAAAAATTGGAAAGGTCCAAGCTATAAGTAAAGTTAATGGCAACAAAATATAATGTAACATTGAAAATGTATTGTTTATTGAAGCATTAGAATTTAACCTATTGTCAGTTAGAGAATTGGAAATGAGTGGTTTAAACATTGTATTTGAAAAAGGACTAGTTAAAATTTTCAGAAATTCAGAGCTAATTGTGATTAGCAAACGGAATAATAAACTTTATGAAGTTGAGTTCGAGTGTAAAAATGTATGGATAAAAGGTACTCAAACAACTAATGATTTAACAGTAATGTGTCATAAGCGATTGGGACATATTTCAAACACAAATTTGCAAAAGTTAGCTCATTCTGGAATGGTTCTTGACATTAACAATTACTTGTCAGTAAATAAAAGTATTTGTGTTAGTTGTATTGAGGGAAAGCAAACAAGAAAACCTCATACAAATAAAAGACGGCTAACAAAAAGGTCCTTAGAATTAACATATCCGGATATATGTGGTCCAAGAGAACCATGTTCCTGGAATGGAAAGAGGTATTTATTTACACTGATTGATGATTTTAGTCATTTCACGATATCTTATCTTTTTGAAAATAAGATGGAGGTTTTCAAATATTTCTGAGAATACGAAGCTATGGCGGCAGCTCATTTTGGGATAAAATTATCCCAACGGTTGCGTTACGATAATGGTTATGAATATAGATCACATTTAATGAAAATTTTTGTATTGAAAAAGGGATAATTGTTGAATATACAGTACCGTATACGCCTGAGCAAAATGGAGTTGCAGAGACGAGAGGTCGCACTATTCTAGATACAGCTCGTTGAACGATGTGTGGAACGAAATTTGAGAAGAATTTATGGAGTGAAAGTGTTTTGACGGCAGTTCATGTCATAAATCGTAGGCCGACATTCTGTTTGAAAAATAAAATGGTATGGTGAAAAACAAAATACAATATCTAAAATGAACATTTTTGGTTGTATTGAATATTTACATATACCAAAAAGATTCCGACGAAAGTTTGATACAAAATGTAAAACATTAAATTTTGTGGGCTATGTGCCAAATGGATATAGGTTGTGGAATCATGAAAATAAAAAAATAGTCATAGGATATGACGTCATCTTCGACAAAACTAAGTTTACTCATTCGAACGTATCAAATATATTGGAAAGCAATATGTATGATGAATATGATGATTGTTCTGTAATCAGTGAACAATTGCAAGTTGATAATGAATACAGAAATGAACCCGAAGAAGAAATAGAACAGCTAGAATTAGAAATCCACCGTCCTGGGTTAGGGATTATGACATGATCGATTTAGCACTTAGCGCTGAATCTTATATTGAAGATTTGCATATAACCATGTCAGATATTAAAGGAAGACCAGACGAGGAAGATTGGAAGAAAGCAGTAAAAGAAGAGATGGATACTCTAAAAAGTAATAACACTTGGAAATTAGCAAGATTACTGGCTGGAAAACATGCAACTGTATCCTAGCAGTACATCGAAATTTTGTATCTTTTGATTGTCCTCATTAACCTTTATAACAGTAGAGTAAAATTGATTACCTAATACGTAAAGTTGGCTCCTGAGAAACAAGTTGTATATTATATAGTATCAATATTTTGTATATCTTCATATTCTTGTGTGCCCAATCAAATACTTTAGTAACATTTGTTCTAAAATTACGATAAAATACAGTTTCTTTAAAATATGAGAGTTTACATGCCTCAGAGATCACCCTGTATGACAAACATGGCCTTATTTTGCTAACAAATGTTATAAAAAGAAATCTGTAGCTTCTAAAATCATTATAGTTAAAAGTGTATCAAATTATGCCACTTTTAAGTCGGTATTAGGTCTCAAATTCAATTTCGCAGCACGCGCACCCCCTCCCCCCTCAATATATGCACATAATCACACAAAAACATGTTTGGTTTACGAAGCGCAATAATAGAAATATTTTGAAGTTTTAATTCCCTCGCTTACCGAAGTATTGTAATCGTGAAAAAAACATCCTCCGAGATTTCTCCGCATTTTCACGTTTCAGAGTAAGCAGATTACGAAAATTAAAACCGTTTAATTCCACCAGTCTGCCTGTCTGTCGGTCTGGCGTCTGTTGGCGCTATATCTACAAAAGGATAATATTTGAAAAAATATGAAAATATAAGGTGGTCACTCTAAAGAAATAAACAAGAAATGCGACGGATGGAAATATTTCGAACCCAGAAAAAATTATTCAAAAATGAGATGGATCATATTTCGCATGCAATTAACACAAATGTCAAACGAAAATATACAGGATGGCCACCATAAAGAAAATTATGAGGAATGTAACATATAATATTTTGCATGTAGTTAACACAACTGTCAGGGAAAATATGAAAAATATACAAGGTGGGAACTGTGAAACATAATTATGGTGGATATAATATTTGGATTATAGTTGACATAATCACCGAGGAAAAAAGCTGACATAGTTGAATGAAATGTATACAGGGAGGTCACTCTTAAAAATAACTAAATGGCAGAGGAAAATAATATTTGGAATGTAGTTATCGCTTGTTAGGAAGAAAACCTGACATACTTTTATTTAAAAAAGTATACTGATAGTCATCCTATAGAAAAGATAACACATAAATGAAAAACAGCTGTCCAAGGAATCACTACTTCCATATCCATATTTTTCATCCAAGTCACTATAAAGGAAACATCTTGACTATATTTGCACTCTAGTATGTGGAAATTATTGGTCACAGAATTTTAATAATACTTGGGGCAGATGTTATAGAAAAATGAGTCATTGGTTTCTACCATTTACGTTAAAATGAAGTTTCTAGCTTGTTCTACTTATTTTCCCCTAATCACAATCTACTGCCTCCCACCCCTTCAAAGGAATCATCGCAATCAGTTGTCATTACAATACATACGTGCAGGTACTAACTTTTAAATGAATATCTCAATTTTATGTAATCAATCCCTTTAATAATGGAGTGGAGGTGGTGAGAGGACAGGGGTTGAAAAATATTAGAAAGAACTCTGAGGCCTTGGTTTCTAGTATATACACCAAATCCCAAATTTGTGTAATTTTACCAGCGTGTTTTACCTATTTTCCCTATTTAACTCTATTTACCCCCACTCCTTCAATGAAATCATGTCAAAATATAATCTGGTTTCAGATGTCGTTATAATACATACGTTTACCAAATTTCAAGTGAATATCTCCATTTTATTTTATCAACCCCTTTAATAATGCAGTAGGGGTGGGGTTTAAAAATATTATAAAAAATGTGAGACCTTGGCTTCTAGCACATATACCGAATGTCAAGTTTCTGTATCTTACCAGTTTGCTTACTCATTTTCCCCTATTTACCCCGATTTAACCCCCAACCCTTCACCGTAATAGTCCCAAAATGTAATCTAGTTCCTGATGTCAAGTGGATATCTCAATTTTATTTTATCAGCCCCTTTAATAATGTAATGGTGGTGGGAGAAAAATATTATTAAAAATTTTGAGGCCTTTGCTTCTAGTACACACACCAAATTTCAAGTTTCTGTACTCCTACTAGCATGTTTACTTATTTCCCCCTATTTACCCTCCACTCATTCACCGGATATGTTCAAAAAACAATCCAGTTCCAAATCTCATTATATTTTATACGTGTACAAATTTCAACTAAATATCTTAAAGCGTTCCGGAGAAAACGTGCGGACAAAAAGAGGTTCAAGACAGACAGACATGGACGCAAAATATTTTTCCCGACGTTTCATGACATTCTAAACCTATTTCAAGAAAAAATAATTTGAAATTTTTTTTGGTGGATGTGGAAGTAAAATGAAGAAATTCTAAAAGTTTGCTATCTAGGCTCGTACACACACTAAATCGCAATTTTATTTACGATTAATGATGTATATGAAATAAATACACTGTTGCCACCTCCTAGGACGCAGAAACGTCTTCAAATTGTTTTAAATTATACACTAAGAAAGTATACACGTAAAGTTGCAGCGCTACCTGCCGTTCAAATGTATGAACTAAATTTATACAATTTTGTACATTTTAGTATTGTTTCTGCGACCGGCAGAAAATTTCAATAGGTTATATTATTTAAACGAATTGGTTTACAGTGTTCTATTTTGCGACATTCAAATTAATGAAACTAACACTATCAGTGGAGTTTCAATAGAGGTCAGTACAAATGTCGAGATTCAAAATAACGTGGAATTACCTTTCTGTGTCCATATACAGACGCAGAAAGGAGGTGGACGCAGAAAGATATGTAAAAATGCAATGTACAGACGCAGAAAAGATAGCGTGATGTATATATGTATATATATATATATATGCGCTCGGTGGCGCAATGCTGAAGGTGTTTGGCTTGCGACCACAGAGTCCCGGGTTCGAATCCTGGCAAGTGACCTAGACCGCTGTTGGGTGGCACAACATGTCTAGTCGCTGTTATCTCTCCTGAGTTCGAGTCTCAGCTGCGATAGATGGCAATATCGCAGGGAATGGTTGTTGTGTTGATGTCTATGTGTAACGTGTCCCGGTTGAGTGGTAGAGCAGCAATTAGCTGAACTCCGCCAGGACGTTAATATAAATAAGGTTTTCACGGGTGTTCAATGAAGTGTTGACGTGCTTCCGGGTGTTTTCCCGTGTAGTTGGTAGGCTCCTGTTGGAACCATGGTTGTCTGAACGACGTTTCGGCGGAATCTCATCTGCCATCTTCAGGTTCTAGCTGAAAGCTGCCTGCTGCTGCTGCTGCTGCTGCTGCTGTTGCTGCTGCTGCTGCTACTGCTGCTCCTCGTTGCTCGAACTGAACTGACGTTCTCTCTGTTGTGCGGCTCCTTATATACGTTGTGGGGTGGGGCGCACCTGCGCACTTGGCTGCGTGTTACTGGCCCTCTTCTCTCTGTTGGAGGCGTAGCGGGCGCCTGAGCTAACCGGACAAGAGGCCTCACTGAAACGTCACGTTTCACGTGACTTCTCGTTGAAGGTCATGTATCCTCGTATCCAGTCGTCGCTAGCGCTTGTCGTACTTCACTTAGGTTAGTCAGTGCTTGGCTCCGGCTCCTCGTGATGGGTCCCCTTGTGGCCGGCTGTGATGTCTCCTCGTGAATTGTCGATATTCGACGGTGCCTCATTGCGATCGGTTCGTTTACCATGGGACGTCGTGTGTTTTCCGTTATATATCTTCCTGACAGTGCGGGCTTCCATGCGGTGGGTAATCTCTGGGTGTTGTCTCTCTTGTTAAGATTTTGCGGTCTCTTTTCAATTTCAATTGCCTCCCTAGTAATTCTTGATCTCCAATGCTCGATGTTGGCTACTGACCTGGTGTTGTCGAAGTCTATTTTGTGTCCAGTAGTTTTTGCGTGCTGTGCTAGGGACGATGTTTTCTCCTCTTTTTGCACTGCATTCCTATGTTCTTCTCTTCTTACACTTATACGTCTGTTGGTCTGTCCTATGTATGATTTATTGCAATCTTGGCACGGAATTTCATACACTCCTTGGTTTTCAATTTTTGATTTCGGGTTACGGACTACTGCGCTGATTTTTCAGTCTGTTTTGAATATTGTCCCTATGTTGTGTCTACGTAGAAGTTTGCTGATTTTGTCCGTTGTCCCTTTTACGTAAGGTAGATATGCTTTTGCCACTAGTTTCTCGGATTCTTCCTGGGTTCGTGGTTTGAATGGTTCTTGCGACTTCTGTATTGTATACCTTGAAAATCCATTTCTCATAAGTGCTTTCTGAAGTGATGACATCTCTTCGTTGATATGGTTGCCGTCTGCTAGCCTTTGGGAGCGTGTCACTAAGGTCTTCACTACTGAATTCAGTTGCGCTGGATGGTGATGTGATGCTGCATTTAGATATCTGTCTGTGTGAGTGGGTTTTCTGTATACTGTGTGACCTAGTGTTCCGTCTTGTTTCTTCTTCACTAATACGTCTAGGAATGGGAGCTGGCCTTCTGCTTCTACCTCCATCGTGAATTTTATTTTGTCGTGAATGTTGTTCAGGTGGACTAGGAAACTATTTAGATGTTCTCTTCCATGAGTCCATATTACGAATGTGTCGTCGACGTATCTTAACCAAAGTTTTGGTTTGAGTGGTGCAGTTTGTATGGCCCGCGTTTCTAAGTCCTTCATGAAAAGATTAGCGATGACTGGAGACAAAGGCGAACCCATCGGTGCTCCTTCCGTCTGTTTGTAGCGCTGGTCATTGTATGTGAAGTAAGTGTTATTTAAGCAGTGTGTAGTTAGACTAAGAATATGCTCCTCTGGATTGTACTTTCGCTTGATCAATTCGAGTGATTCGTCTACTGGTACATTTGTGAACAGTGACACAACATCGAAGCTCACTAGAAGATGTTCTGGTTGGACAGTCTCGTTGTTTAGTAACTCGATGAAATGTTGTGCGTTTTTCACATAGGATGTAGCCTTTTCGGCGAGTGGCTGCAACTGCCTAGCTAGATATCTCGCTAATTCTTGCACAGGTGCCGCACAACAGAGAGAACGTCAGTTCAGTTCGAGCAACGAGGAGCAGCAGTAGCAGCAGCAGGCAGCTTTCAGCTAGAACCTGAAGATGGCAGATGAGATTCCGCCGAAACGTCGTTCAGACAACCACGGGAAAACACCCGGAAGCACGTCAACACTTCATATATATATATATATATATATATATACTCCGAAAAGAGTAATCCGAGATCCATGATATACATGGACAACCTGAGATCCACCCGTTAAAAATTAGTTAGAGACAAGACAATGTGGGCTTTTAATTACGGCAAAAATAGTCTCTAGAATTTAATAAGAGGGGTAAGATTTATCCATTATTGTGAAAGTTATAATTGCAGGTGAATTGCAACAATACGAGATCCATGTAAAATAGAATAATATGGGATCCGTTGGGAAATACAAAAATATATCTACGTAATTTTGCGACACGCGAGATCCTGCAATGTTGCCCACTTTACGGATCTCTTTTTGTTATAGTGTGACCTTATTTACACTCAGTGTATATATTGTCTATAAGTTGTTTCAGGGATGTGCTGTTAGAAAATATTGGTTAAACTTAGAAGAGTCTGCTAAATACTTCATACAAAGCAGTTGTATACCAGGTGGCACAGACCATACGAACGCTCTTGTAACTTTTGAATGGATCAGTGGATTATTTCAGATTTAGTGTAGTGATATTAAGTGGGTTTGATAAGTTAAACCTGCTCAGGGCCAAGTAATTCAAAATAATTAATAGTCTAATTGAATAACAAATTTTGACACAAAAGTTCCATTAAAAAATAGATATAGTTTTTAATGAGAAACTAATATCGCTGTACTTGTAGGTACTAAAACCAAAAAAAAAATAAAATCGAAATATATATCATATGTGTTTAGGCCAGTAGGATCCACAGCTGCAAAAATATAAAGGTTGTACGATTTAAAAATTTGATTTTGTTGTAAATTACATCGAAACCGGAAATCGGTCGTTTGCGTCAATTAATGTTAAATCTCTCGCTGTAGCAAATTTCAAAATAATTTCCTCGTGAATTGAAAAGTTACAAAAGTGGACCATCCGGTATATCAACACAACATCAAGACAGACGTTCTATGAGCCATGTAATTATTATTCTAGTCGGCCCCTTTTTACTATATGGTACATTTAACAGCACCACGCCATCAATCGCGGTTGCGTGTTAAGCTATTGCCTTGTGAGAGGACTAGATTTAACAAAAAGAAAAAATCGGCTTAACAAGTAGTGTAAATTATATATTATATAAAACTAATATCTATATTATATGAAGAACTACTACGTAAATAAATTGTTGTTAGCGTGCTATGCTAGAAAGTTATATGTTTGCCTTGGGTAGAAATATATAATTACTTCCACATCCACATAGTGGAGTGGAAGTATAGTTAGTAATCGTAACAAAAATTTCAATTTTTTTTTGTTGAAATAGGTTTGAATATCATGAAGTGTCGAGATGTTAAATTTGAGCGAAAAAAAAATTCTGTTTGTCGGTCTGTAACTTTTTTTTGTGCGCACGATATCTCTGGAAGGGTTAAAGATATTGACTTGAAATTTTATACACATATGTACTACAACGAGATCTGGAAGTGAATTGTTTTTTGAACTTATCCGGTGAAGAGTGGGGGGTAAATAGGAGAAAATAAGTAAAGCAACCTGGTAAGAGCATAAAAATTTGGGATTTGGTGTATATACTAGAAGCCAAGGCCTCAGATTTTTTGTTAATATTTCCATCACCAACCGCCCCCCACTCCATTATAAAAGGGGTTAATAAAATAAAATTGAGACATTCACTTGAAATTTGGTACACGTATATATTATAGCGATATCTAGAAGTAGATTATATTTTGAGAAGATTTTGTTGAAAGGTTGGGGGTTGAATAGAGGTATATAGGGGAAAATAAGTAAAGCAAGCTGGTAAGAGTACAGAAACTTGAAATTTGGTGTATATACTAGAAGCTAAGGCCTCAGATTTTTTTATAAAATTTTCATACCCCCCCTCACCACCCCACGCCATCAAAAAAAGGGGTTGACAAAATAAAATTGAGATATTCACTTGAAATTTGGTACACGACACCTGGAACTAGATTATATTTTGAAATAATACCGTTGAAGAGTTGGGGATTAAATAGGGTTGAATATGGCAAAATAAGTAAAACAAGCTGGTAAGAGTACAAAAAGTTGGGATTTGGGGTATATACTAGAAGCCAAGGCCTCCGATTTTTTTACATTTTCAATTCCTCTCACCACCCCTACTCCATTATTAAAAGGGTTTATTAAATAAAATTGAGATTTTCACTTAAAATTTGGTGCATGTATGTATTCTTACATTTATAATTAGATTATATTATGAGATGATTACGTTGAAGGGTTGAGTGTTAAATAGGGGTAAATAGGCGAAAATAAGTGAAGCAAGCTCGTAAGAGTACAGAAACTTGGAATTTGGTGTATATACTAGAAGTCAAAGCCTCTAATTTTTTAATAATATTTTTTAACTCTCACGGCCCCCACTCCATTATTAAAGGGGTTGATAAAATACAATTTAGATGTTGACTTGAAATTTGGTACACATATATGTTATAACGACATCTGGAACTTGATTACATTTTGATGTGATTCCGTTGAAGGGTTGGGGGTTAAATAGGGGTGAATATGGGGAAATAAGTGAAACAAGCTGGTAAGAGTACAGAAACTTAGGATTTGATGTATGTACTAGAAGCCAAGGCCTCAGATTTTTTTATAACATATTTGAACCCCTCCACTACCCCCACACCATTATTAAAGGGGTTGATAAAATATAATTGACATATTCACTTGAAATTTGGTACGCGTAGGTATTATAACGACATCTGGAACTAGATTATATATTGTGATGATTCCGTTAAAGGGGGGGTGTATTGGGGACAATAGGTGGAGGAAGCTAATAAGAGTCCAGAAAATTTTTGGCGTATATCCTAGAAATCAACATTTCAAATTTTTTTTGATATCTGCCTCAAATATTATTAAAGTTTTATGACCAATTATTTCTACATGCTAAAGTGCAAATATAGTCAAAATAATTTCCTTTAAAGAGACTTGGATGGAGAATCTGGATGTGGAAGTAGTGATCCCTTAGGCAGCGGTTTTTTAAATTGCTTAGTTCTACACTTTTCATGGTTACATACCTTCGTGAATCAGTTATTAATTAATCGATTTATTTGAAACTTAGGTAAGTTGTGCATCTCTTCACGATAACTGAAAGCACATAAACCTATTTAATTTATTCCATAGAATTGGCGGAAAAATGGAGTCAATTTTTAAGTAAATAGGGATTTAAGAAAACGTTACCACCATCCTTAAAAACCAAATTGTGTCAATTTGAAAAAAAATCATATTTTTATTTTTATTATTTTTTTAATAACAGAAGTAAATTAGAAATGCTATATTCTTGCACTATTGAGAGGCTATGTGGATGCTAGTGTTACAATAAGAATTGTGAAATAAGAAATAGACCAATTCATTTTTGAATGCAGATTATCAATGAAATGCCAAGATTGGAAATTAATATTTTTAGATAGAGTTTCTTTTTATTTTCCGTGAATTACTTTCTGCTATTTGCCAAATTCTATATATAAAGAATATGTTTTATGCCTATATGCAAACAGAAAATAATTTACTTTAAAATGTTAGAAAATACTTGAAAGTACTGGATTATCTAAATGATTTATTCATAGACGTACATAAAAAATCCAGAGATTAAAATACCATATTCCCATGTACTTTAAACCGCAGAACACGATTTGAGATCTTAATTGCAAAATTTCGCACATTTTTTTTAAATCGCGACAAACATATTTAGGCATTAAATACAATGTTTTTCGCGATTTAAAAAAATGGTGAGAAACTTAACGATTAGCACCTCAAATTCGTGTCCAATATATGGGAATATGGTATTGTGATACCTGGAATTCATCAATAATTTTTCTATTTTTTATTGGTGAAAACTCGGCCATAATTAGCACAAACGAAACATGAAATATATTAAAGTTTTATTAAAAATTAAATTTTGATTTACAAGGAGACCAACAAATATGGAAATAATACACCAACTGACAATTAGAAGAGATGCTAACATCAGGGGAGTTCGATCTCACCTGATACAGGAGTTAATACAAATTTTGAATGACAATAAAATGAATGAAAATAAAAATAGCGAATTGCACGTTATCTTGGACTATAACCAAACTGACGGGTCTGATATATGCATTAAGTCTATTTTGACATGAATTATGTTCGATAAAATTAATTAACGCACACAAAATTCACGCAACGATGAGTTTTCAAAAAGACCACATAGCTCCCGGTCTATTATGGAGATACTGTAATGAATGTATCAGTCAATGGTTTTTGCCTTCTATGTATCTATAGAATAAATATCTTTTACCATATTAAAACTTTATAGAGCACCATACCCAATTGCAATTCATACACAAGGTCCCAGATACAATTTTTATCATTAAAATAAAATAAAAAGACGATATTAGGCAAACAAATCTTGGAAAGGGCAAAAGTAATGCTTTGTTTCGGGTATAACTTTTATTATGATTTTTTAAAATATTTATGCCACTAATGCTCAGAAATGATAAATTCAATATGTTTTACCAACGGGTTGAAACTTTTGGTGTCAGTTTGGTTAATTTTTTCGGAGTTAGCAATTTTTTAGGAAATGTTTAAAGCTTACGTATTATAAGTGTATTAAAATTGCAGCGTAAAAATAAATCATTTTGTGTTATACCTAAGTAATAGAAGAATTAGATTTTATTTGTACCCAAACCCGAAGCAATCACATATATTACCAAAAATAGTAATTATTTATTAATTAATTAGGTACGTAAACATTTATTTTTTTAAATAGATCTTTTCAATAAAATCCTAGGGAAGTCACGGACACGAGCTCTTCTTTCGAGATTTCGCGCAAGTTTCTCCACAAAGTATTTAAACCACCTTACAATACTGAATAATTAACACACTCGGTGTCATACAGAAATTAATTATTCTGCCTAATAATGCAAACTTTTACTTCCTTGTTTTAACGCTAAATCGAGATGTTGTTTACTACGTGTTCAAGTTTCCATTATCATTGCACTCGTTCTAATTTAAAATCCGTTGCGTTTAATGTTATTTGGTTAAAAACTGATGTACTTATATAAAAGCAAAGGTATTTGCTGCTACAAATAAATCCAAACAGCATTGCCAAATTTCGGATCTCGTTTGATCTTAAAAGGTACCTGTCTGCTAAATACATAAGTAGCAACAGCGCCACCATACTGTCAAACACAGAACTGCTACGGTTTTATACATGAGAGAAAACAAGGAAAATGAGCTCCGCATAATATGTTGCCTATAGCACCCTGACACCTTAAATACACCAAGTAATAGACCATTACGATCTGAGATCCGGGCATCGGATCTCATGATCTCACATTCCGCATGTATATACAAAAACTGATCCCACATTCCGCAATCCGACATATATATATATATATATATATATATATATATATATATATACATCACGCTATCTTTTCTGCGTCTGTACATTGCATTTTTACATATCTTTCTGCGTCCACCACTTTTCTGCGTCCGTATATGGACGCAGAAAGGTAATTCCATGTTATTTTGAATCTCGACATTTGTACTGACCTCTATTGAAACTCCACTGATAGTGCTAGTTTCATTAATTTGAATGTCGCAAGATAGAACACTATAAACCAATTCGTTTAGATAATATAACCTATTGAAATTTTCTCTCCCGGTCGCTGAAATAATACTAAAATGTACAAAATTGTATAAATTTAGTTCATACATTTGAACGGCAGGTAGCGCTGCAACTTTACGTGTATACTTTCATAGTGTATAATTTAAAACAATTTGAAGACGTTTCTGCGTCCTAGGAGGTGGCAACAGTGTATTTATTTCATATACATCATTAATCGTAAATAAAATTGAGATTTAGTGTGAGTACGAGACTAGATAGCAATCTTTTAGAATTTCTTCATTTTACTTCCACATCCACCAAAAAAATTTTGAAATTCTTTTTTTCTTGAAATAGGTTTAGAATGTCATGAAAGGTCGGGATTTTAAATTTGAGCGAAAAAAAAATTTCCATCTATCGGTCTGTCTGTCTGTCTTGAACCACTTTTTGTCCGCACGTTTTCTCCGGAACGCTTTAAGATATTTAGTTGAAGTTTTGTACACGTATAAAATATAATGAGATCTGGAACTGGATTGTTTTTTGAACATATCCGTTGAATGGGTGGAGGGTAAATAGGGGGGAAATAAGTAAAGCATGCTAGTAAGAGTACAGAAACTTGAAATTTGGTGTGTGTACTAGAAGCCAAGGCCTCAAATTTTTAATAATATTTTCCTCCCCCCTCCAACCCCATTATAAAAGGGGTTGATAAAATAAAATTGAGATATTCACTTGAAATTTGGTATACGTGTATATTATAATGACATCAGGAACTAGAATATATTTTGGGACTATTACGGTGAAGGGTTGGGGGTTGAATAGGGGTAAATAGGGGAAAATGAGTAAGCAAGCTGGTAAGATACAGAAACTTGACGTTCGGTATGTGTACTAGAAGCCAAGGTCTCACATTTTTTAGAATATTTTTAAATCCCCCACCACCCCTACTGCATTATTAAAGGGGTTGATACAATAAAATTGAGATATTCATTTGAAATTTGGAGATGATTCCGTTGAAGGGTTGGGGGTTAAATATAGGTAAATAGGGACAAATAAGTAAAGCAAGCTGGTAAGACCACGGAAATTTGGGATTTGGTGTATACACTAGAAGCGAAGGCCTCAGATTTTTTCAATAATCTTTTCCATTCCCCCACCACCCCCACTCCCTTATTAAAACAGTTGATCAAATTAAATGGAGATATTCACTTAAAATTTGGTAAACGTATATGTATTATAACGACATCTGAAACCAGATTATATTTTGACATGATTTCGTTGAAGGAGTGGGGGTAAATAGAGTTAAATAGGGAAAAATAGGTAAGACACGCTGGTAAGATTACAGAAACTTGGGATTTGATGTATATACTAGAAACCAAGGCCTCAGAGTTCTTTATAATATTTTTCAACCCCTTCACTCTCACCACCTCCACTCCATTATTAAAGGGATTGATTACATAAAATTGAGATATTCATTTAAAAGTTAGTACCTGCACGTATGTATTGTAATGACAACTGATTGCGATGATTCCGTTGAAGGGGTGGGAGGCAGTACATTGTGATTAGGGGAAAATAGGTAGAACAAGAAACTTCATTTTTAACGTAAATGGTAGAAACCAATGACTCAAATTTTTCTATGACATCTGCCCCAAGTATTATTAAAATTCTGTGACCAATAATTTCCACATACTAGAGTGCAAATATAGTCAAGATATTTCCTTTATAGCGACTTGGATGAAAAATCTGGATATGGAAGTAGTGATTCCTTGGACAGCTGTTTTCATTTATGTGTTATCTTTTCTATAGGATGACTCCCTGTATACTTTTTTAAATAAAGGTATGTCAGGTTTTCTTCCTAAGAAGCGATAACTACATTCCAAATATAATTTTCCTCTGCCATTAAGTTATTTTTAAGAGTGACCTCCCTGTATACATTTCGTTCAACTATGTCAGCTTTTTTCCTCGGTAATTATGTCAACTTCAATCCAAATATTATATCCCCCATAATTATGTTTCATATTTCCAATCTTCTACATTTTACCTATTTTCCCTGACATGCAAAATATTATATGTTACATTCCTCATAATTTTTTTATGGTGGCCACCCTGTATATTTTCGTTTGACATTTGGTTAAGTGCATGCGAAATATTATCCATCTCATTTTTGAATAATTATTTCGAAATATTTCCATCCTTCACATTTCTTGTTTATTTCTTTAGAGTGACCACCTTATATATTTTTCATATTTTTTCAAATACTATCCTTCCCCGTCAAGTGGTTTTGTAGGTATAGCGCAAACAGATGCCAGACCGACAGACAGACTGGTGGAATTAAACTGATTTAATTTTCGTAATCTACATACTCTGAAACGTGAAAATGCGGAGAAATCTCGGAGGATGTTTTTGTCACGACTACAATACTTCGGTAAGCGAGGGAATTAAAACTTCAAAATATTTGTATTATTACGCTTCGTAAACCAAACATGTTTTTGTGTGATTATGCGTATATATTGAGGGGGGAGGTGGTGCTGCGTGTTGCGAAATTGAATTTGAGACCTAATACCAACTTAAAAGTAGCATAACTTAATACACTCTTAACTATAATGATTTTAGAAGCTACAGATTTCTTTTAATGACATTTGTTAGCAAAATAAGGCCATGTTTGTCATACAGGGTGATCTCTGAGGCATGTAAACTCTCATATTTTAAAGAAACGTTACTAAAGTATTTGATTGGGCACACAAGAATATTAAGATATACAAAATATTAAAACTATATAATATACAATGTGTTTCTCAGGAGCCAGCTTTACGTATTAGGTATTCAATTTTACTCTAGTATTATAAAGGTTAATGAGGACTATCAAAAGATACAAAATTTCGATGTACTACTAGGATACAGTTGCATGTTTTCCAGCCGGTAATTTTGCTAATTTCCAAGTGTTAATTACTTTTTAGAGTATCCATATCTTCGTTTACGGCTTTCTTCCAATATTCCTCGTCTGATCTTCCTTTAATATCTGACATGGTTATATGCAAATCTTTAATATAAGATTCAGCGCTAAGTGCTAAATAGATCATGTAATAATCCCTAAACCAGGACGGTGGATTTCTAATTCTAGCTGTAGTTGGCTCTTCAACTTCTACTTGTTCTATTTCTTCTTCGGGTTCATTTCTGTATTCATTATCAACTTGCAATTGTTCACTGATTACAGAACAATCATCATATTCATCATTTTCACCATATTGCTTTCCAATATATTTGATACGTCCGAATGAGTAAACTTAGTTTCGTCGAAGATAACGTCATGTTCTATGACTATTTTTTGATTTTCACGATTCCACAACCTATATCCATTTGGCACATAGCCCAAAAAATTTAATTTTTTACATTTTGTATCGAACTATCGTCGGAATCTTTTTGGTATATATAAATATTCAATGCAACCAAAAATTTTCATTTTAGATATATTTGGTTTTTCACCATACCATTTTATTTATCAAACAGGATGTCGGCCTACGATTTATGACATGAACAGCCGTCAAAACACTTTCACTCCATAAATTCTTCTCAAATTTCGTTCCACACATGGTTGAACAAGCTGTATTAGAATAGTGCGACCTATCCTCTCTACAACTCCATTTTGCTCATCAGGCGTATACGATACTGTATATTCAACAATTATTCCTCATTAAATGTGATCTATATTTAGAACCATTATCGTAACGCAAACGTAATAATTTTGTCCCAAAATGAGCTGCCGCCATAGCTTCGTATTCTCGGAAATATTTGAAAACCTCCATCTTATTTTCCAAAAGATAAGTTATCGTGAAATGACTAAAATCATCTATCAGTGTAAATAAATACCTCTTTCCATTCCAGGAACATGGTTCTATTGGACCACATGTATCCGGATTTGTTAATTCTAAGGGCCTTTTTGTTAGCGGTCTTTTATTTGTATGATGTTTTCTTGTTTACTTTCCCTCAATAGAACTATCACAAATACTTTTATTTACAGACAAGTCCGTATTAATGCCAAGAACCATTCCAGAATGAGCTAACTTTTGCAAATTTGTGTTTCAAATATGTCCCAATCGTTTATGCTACACCCGTTAAATCATTAATTGTTTGAGTACCATTTGTCCATATATTTCTACACTCGAACTCAACTTCATAGAGTTTATTATTCCGTTTGCAAATCACAATTAGCTTTGAATTTCTGAAAATTTTAACTAGTCCTTTTTGTGTATCTAACTATTTGTGTATTTTATATTATTTGTTTTATTGATGCTATTTGATTGTTTTTACTGCTTTACCTGTTTATGTATGTTATCTTTGTTCAATAGTCATTATCGTAAAGGTGTCTCTAACATCATTACTATAGGTAATGAAATTGTATTTTTTTCGCTACTTTTCGCATTTAAAGTCCAATTGCACTCTTCACAGCATATCCAAAAACTATGACGAAAACTGCATAATCAGTCAATGAATATACCTACTGGTGTTGCAATTTTCATTTGTGTGAATATAAAGATGGAAAGTACCAATTTATTTACCTGCCAGGATAAAAAATAGTAATTTTTGGGTTAATAATCTACTTTTTAAAAAGATCATAAATAATTGTATGCGTTTTCTTCGATATTTCTGATAAAAGCGCCGCACAAGTAATACTCTCAGTTTCTTCGGTATCCATATGTATTGATAGATACACAATAAATAAATATTATGCCCGAACTTGAATTGACTATCCAAGGAATTATTTAATTATTGAGCGGTCATTTGTTAAATTCTAGGCTGTGCTTAATTTATTAAAATAGAAAATTCCAGTTTAACAGGTCGTTGTCAATAATTCAATATTAACTAATTACTTATTACCTTTCGTTGATTTGCACAGTACTGCAAAAAACTATTTGCTAACCGCGAACAGTAAGTGATGTTTCTGATCTCGAATGTTTAGGAAACCTCGGGCCCACCTAAACGGCATTCTCTATTTAAAAGTATTACTTACAGTTCGTGGTACGTAATATACTGTTTTCTATGATTTGTTACCAGTCAGCTGGAAATGCTGTCTAAGAGCGGCGGCAACAATGTCAGACGCATAAAGGTCTGAATTATCTAAATATATATTTTTACGGACGCAGAAAACATAGAATTTTGTGAAATATATACTGGACCTCGAAATAATAGGAAACTGTAAAGACGCAGAAACATTGCAAAGTGTACACAAAACTAAAATAGTGATTTTTGAAACAAGTATATATGTATATAATGAAAATTATGTATCAATAAGCACAGAAAAATAGGTTACGTTTGTAGATTTCAAAATATGTAGATATACTTTGATGGACGCAGAACCCTTGCAAAATGGAAAGACGCAGAAAAGATAGCGTGATGTATATATATATATATATATATATATATATATATATATATATATAGGCAAGGCCTTGTTCCGTTTGACAAAGAACGTCCCATATATATATATAAGGAATAGAATTGGGCCTAGAATGGAGCATTGTGGAACACCATGTTTCACTGGGAGTAGGTTGGATTTAATTCTATTGTAATTGACGTACTGTAGATGGTTGGATAGGTATGACTTTACTAATAATATACTTTCTACAGAGAATCCGTAGTATCCTGGTTTATTTAGAAGTATGTCATGCGACACACAGTCAAATGCTTTCATGAGATCCAGAAATTGAGATACTATATATTTCCCCTCCTCAAAACCAGAGTTTATGATAGAAGTTAGTTTATCGATGGCTAAAGTAGTTGAGAGTTTATTCCTAAAACCATACTGGCTGGAATTAAAGAGATTATTAATTTCGAAGTTTGATTACTGAGTTTTTAATAGAAATGCATAGATTTTTGTGAAATATGGGATAACCGAAATTGGTTGGTGATTTGAAGAATCATCAATATCATTTTTTTTATATATGGGCACTATCTTGGAGACTTTTAAGCTGTTGGGAAATATGTTGTCCTCTATGCACATATTGATTAAATTTGTTAGTGGTAATATAATTGTGTGCATTATTGATTTAACGATATTTGTGTTTATATCATATACGTCCTTACATGTTCTATTTTTTAGTGAGGTTATTGCCTCATGTACTTCTTGAGGGGTTATTTTTGTAAAAGTAAAATGATGTTCAGTAACCTTTTCTATAAAATCCGTATATGTTGCGCTACCCAGAGGCATAGCGTTTAGAATTTCCTCTGGGATATTGACAAAATAATTATTAAATTCATCGGATGTTATTTTCTCTATGATTCTTACTTACATTTTTGTTGCTATTGATAATTTCCCACATAGCTCTTTGGGGGTTTCCATGGTTATTTATATAGTTTTCGTGGGATATCATTTTTGCATTGTTAATCTCACTTCGATACTCAGACTTGTACTTATTATATATGAGTTTGTTTACCTTAGTAGGGTGGCTTTTGTAAAAATCATAGAGGAAGTTCAATGAGCAAAATGCATAATTTTTTTAAACATCACAGATGAATAGACCACTAAAAAACATTATTTTTCCAGTATTTTATTTTTGTTTTATGTTCTAATTAAATGTTAAAAAAATTATTTACTGCAGCTGTCAATTTAACTGCGTTTAAATGGAGAAGTTTCCACGCTACTTGTGTGTGACGTCATAGGGCACATCGCACCGACGGAAAACGTATTGTGATTGCGAATGTGTACACATTATTTATGTTGTGTTATGGAAAATACAAAGAAAAGTAGCTATAAATATTGTATTGTGCCCAAATGTACAAATACTACAATAAAAACTCATGAAAAGTTATTTTTTAATGTGCCTAGACGAGATAAAGTTAGGAAGAAATGGTGCAGAGCTATGATACGAGACGACCGAAATGCAGAATTATCGTCATCCTCAAGATTATATTGCTGCCAGGATCATTTTGATGTAAATTTACTTATTAAAACTAATTATTTTATAATAATATTATGAAAATATGTACCTAACCCTAATATTATTGTGATAGTTTGTTTACATATCATGGTGAATTTGGTCACTTTCCTATTTATAGGAATACAAAAGTTTACTAACTTCTGTTAATAGGAACCTTGAATTAAAATGTACAAATGTATAAGAATGGTGGGAATAATAGGTTTGTTCATTTGTGTTGATTTAAAGCAGCTTCAAGCAGTTAAATAAAGATAGTGCTATCACAAGTAACACATACTTGAGAGTTTAAGTTTTGAAAATCTAGGGTAGATACCACTTTTAAGTCTACTTTTTTGGAAAAAAAGTGAAGAATCTTATGATAATTAATTTGTAGTATATCCACTCCGCTATGAAAAATCAATGAAACACATTAATTATTATTTTGTAAATATGTATTTTTATGAGAAATAAATCAAGAGTCAAGAAATACAGTAATATATTACTATGACTAAGTAAAACATAAACAGAAACAAAATGATTAGTCCTCAATGTTTGTAAGCAAATTCACTGCTTCATCGTTTACAGGTAAATTTTCCCAAAATAGTGATCTGTTTCTAGGCATGATAGGTCCCAATTTTGTCAAAATTTCTCTTTTTCTCGCTTCAGATATTCTTCTTTCGGCTTTCCTTTCCTTAGTAAATGGAACTCCATTTTTGAAATTGTTTGCTTTTAAAAAATTGAAACTAAGTTCTGCTGAAGAAAAACTGGTTTTGTACTTTAAAATGTTTTCACCTCTTGTCGCCATGACCTGCACCATATCTTTTAAATATGGACGTGGGTTTTGCTTATTTAGTTTGTAGATCGAAGAACAGTCTTTATAATCATAAAAGTCATTTAAAGTTATCACCTTTACATTTTTAGAATTAGCTCTGCTCACTGCCTCAACAAAATCATGGAAGTCGTAAATCTTTGGTTGCCTTTTCATTGACAGCTCCACTTGGTGGTGGAAACTGTCAGCAGACATGTAAGTATGTCCGGGCTCAAAATACTTTAAAATTATTTTATCAGTAGAGATTTATTCAGAATTAATGATATATATTAAGAATGAAAAAAGTGTCCAGTTTTTATTTTGCGCAGAGCAATTATCTACCCACAAGATAATTGTTTCATAATCGTGCATTTCCAAAAAAAACTTGTAGTAAGTACTTATTATGTCTTCCTTCTTTCTGCCCGATATCGCCTCATGCCATAAAATAGCAATTGGCTTTGATTGATGTCTTATTTTGTGGGCCTAAAGGTACAAAACTTTGATTAAACACAATGGCTCTTGGACAAAATACAACTTGTTTAAACATTTCCATTCGTGGAATCATTATTACCCTCTGTAGATCTGACGAGAAGTATGTGGTATTATTATTTTTATTATTGGTTTCCGATAATAATAATTCTTTGTCTTTTTCATAAGCATGTCTACTTTGATTTGCCTTGTCTATATGTATTTGACATTGAACAAATTTCACAGGATTCACACAGATTGTTTTTTCCATGTGCGGGATTATGTAGTAAAAACATTTCACAACTATCGCATTCCTCGTGTCCAAGTCGTGTAAACGATATGTTCATTTCCTTAGTCACAATATTGCGATAAACTTCATAAGAGCATTTGATTTCATATTTTTCTAAAAAATCCTGATGCATTATGGTAATTGTAGTATCGCTTGGAAGGTAGCGTTTCTTAGGGGCATGCTCTCTTCTATAATGGGACACAGCTGGGTGAAATGATTCAACATGCGCTTTTATAATTTCTCTGCCAATTTTTTGTGTTTTTCCATGTTTACCCTGATGGCTACCAGTAAAAGAAATCTTGTTTTTCTCTCTGTTGTTTTTACTTGTAAAGCAATCTTGAACTATTCGATCATTACCTTTTTTATAACCTAGGGTAGTTAAAAAGAAGTGCTTGCAAACCTCAATCCTTTCACCTGATAAACCCTTTAGAAAATAGGCAAACGTTTTTTGTCGTCGGGAGTTAGCAGGGCCTCTATGACGTTTTACATCTGTTGCAGTTATATAGCTTGCAACGAAATTTCGCTTTTCAGAGAACGTCATATTCCAATATTCTACATTTATATTTATTCTATAGTTTTCATTAAAGTTATAGTTGCATTTTTTTTTACACTGGTTATTACAGGATGGTTTCACTGAATGATTTAGTTTTATGTTTTCAATTTTTTTTGCTTTTCTTGCACTTAACGAGTCCATCAACCGCTTACGTTTTCGAATAGTACCTTTCTTTGTGTATTCAACTACAACTTCATCTACATTCACATCAACGTTAGTTTCTTGTATTATTTCTGGTGGAATATCTTCGTCCTCTGAATCTTCAACATCTTCTCGATCTTCATATTGAAAATCAGGATCTTGAACGGAATCATCTGAATCAAAATCGCTCAACGCCTGATCCTGAGGAGTTGAGGGTAACCGTTCAAGTACCGCCACTGGTTGAAGTTCTGCATAAGAACCGCTTTCAGGATTTATCAACTCTGCAGAAGATGACGGTAAAGTTTCCAGTAGCACCACTGGTTTCAGTTCTTCATAAACGCTGTTTTCATCATGTTCCAAGTCTTCAAGTTCCTGCACAATATTTACTTCCTTATTCTTAGACAGAGCTAATGCAAGTATTTTTTTGCCACGGCTTTCCATCGCAACTCGTTCAAACTGGAACAACAAAGAAGTCGATTAGCAATTATATACAGATACACTAACGTTTCTTGCGAAAATTTGTTTAAACTACCCGCGCATTTAACACATTAAAACATTCTAACCTCAATTTCGAATTGAAATAAAACGGTTCAATTTAGTAGGTTTTAACAATAAATCTATTAGTATTCTATATGTACATGTATTATAATTTAAGTTAGGTACTTACCAAAGCTTTTATTAGGGATCACTAGACATAAATCTGTATTATTTTCAATAATACGAGCAAAAACCTCGATCGTTTAACACCAAAACAAAAGAAAACTAGAGATTGAAGTAATCGCAAATTCGCAACGCATCTGCACAAAATGTATACAATCCCTAGCTATAAAGTCGTATCTCCGCAATACTTTGGATTTACCACTTTATTAATAAGGAAAAGGAGATACCACATTTAAGACTTCTGCTACTACATATTTTAGGATATACGATTTTCTGTAATATTCATAACTCATTCTGATGTGTTTATTTACCACTTTTAAGCTAACAAAATCGATAGAAAATATATCAAGGATGCCGCCCATGATCGTAACTCCATTTTGCAAAAAATGGAGATACCACTTTTAAGCTTAGCAGGGCAGTATGTATGTCAACAGTTATTTTTACTATTAATGTACCTACCTACCTAAAAGTACGTACTTAGTAAGTGACGGGAGGTATTTATTATATAAAAAAGTAAAGCATTTTAAGATGAAAAATATTAATTAATATAACATTAAAACATTGCCTTGTTTACCTATTTTGAGGTTAGGTACATAAATAATTTGTTATATTTAACTACAGTAAAAGGATAAAAATGGGTACAATTGAATTAATGTTTAGAATAATGAATGACACGTACCTTGTTGCTTTAGTACCTCCAATTTCTGCACTAATAGAATCAGTATTAGTAGTAAAAAAATTTGTCATCATAAACACATCAACAGGCAAATTGTCACTCTGGCCCCGTAAAAACCCACTGTCCGTCATTTTTACCACTTAATAATTAAAATAAATAAATTAATGAATGATTTCTTTTATGAATATATCAATACACATTTACAAAACACAAAACAATTTACGATTTAACCCCTTGGCAGATAGGCGACCATTAGACATTATGCCGAATGACGTCAGACCAATAGCGTGGTGTTTTCAGTCACGTGGATATGTTCCCATAAAATTTTGAATTTCAAAGTCGTTTATTTAGGCTACACATTTTTTTAAAACCTTTTCTTCATTACTTTCTCAACTTATATAACATATATAACGAAAAAATAATAAATTATTGCATTTCTAAAATTCATGCATGTTGCTCATTGATCACGCATTCTTCGGAGGTCGTCATTATACCACTTTAATTTGAGATTTTTAGAGCCATTTACCATACGCGATTTTAATGGAAGACATAATTGTATTGCATCAGTGATAGTGCTGATGAATATTTCGAATTTACGGTCCGATTGAATATTATTGTTATCTAGAAAGATCCAATCTTGGTTACTTAAGTAAATATTTAAGGCTGTTAGACCCTGTTCGGTTATTGGTCTGTAGCTAATTCTCTTTGACAATGAATTGAGATTAATATTGGTTTCTAATTGTATACCTAGGTGATCGGACAATCTTGTTTCGATAAAGGTAGTTTGCAAGCTATTATTTTCTGTGTTTGAAAAAATGTTGTCAAGGCAGTGGCTATTCCTAGAGTAACCGAAATATGTTTGTGAAATTCCAAAAGAACTAAAGATATTCTGTAGCGTTTTGGACTGTTGGTTACGATTATTATGGAAATGAACATTGAAATCTCCTGAAATAATAATTATTTTGTTACTATTTGTTAACAAATTGAGTGCTTTATGTAGTATTTCTTGGAATATCTGAAAGTCTCCGTTAGGGGATCTATATAGCATCATCAATCTAATATTTTGGTGTTCAATAGCTGTAATCTCACAGTGTACATCGACAGAAAGTTCATTGGTATGCTCCAAAACTATACAGGTAAAGTCCCTCAAGGCATAGATAGCCACACCTCCATGTGATAATGTGGTTCTACAATGTTTGGAAATGAGATTATAGTTTTTTATACTCACATAGTCAATTTCACTACTCACATAGTCAAGAAATTGTAACAATGATCGTTAAGAAACACTTCAAATTCGTTCGTTTTATTTCTAATACTTTGAATGTTTCAATGCAGTATCCTAAATCTATACATACTATTGTTTGGTTTATTTGCAAAGTTATTTATTTTATTGGAACTTCTTTCATTAATAAAATATATAAATAATAAAGTGTAGTGGCAAATTTCTATAAAATATTTACTTACGTTGTGCGAATAGTGAATGTTGTTCAATTAAGCAGTAGATATTATGTTCATATGGGTGTTACAAATTATTTAAAAATATTCTTTATTCATGAAAGAGAATTGAATATTTTGAAATTAAAAAAAAAATGTGTGAAAACTCACACTCACTTTAATGTAGATGGCAGCACTCCTATTTTGCATTATGGTCAATGATAAGA
Source organism: Stenurella melanura (assembly GCA_963583905.1). Taxonomy (NCBI): domain Eukaryota; kingdom Metazoa; phylum Arthropoda; class Insecta; order Coleoptera; family Cerambycidae; genus Stenurella; species Stenurella melanura. The sequence continues at coordinate 51,721,810 of OY757318.1, read as the reverse complement.
GTTAATTTATAATGTTTGCTATAGTTGTGGTAGAGTGCCATTTTAATAATCGTTTTTTATTTAATTTGCTCTGTGAAATACATGTATACATATATAATAGGTATGTAGGTCAGCGGTCAACTACCAGTTGTTAGACCTATTTCCAATAAGATGGCGATAAAGATGTATACTGCAGTTTTGATAGAGACTCGGTATAGTTTGAATTTCAATGCCATAAATACCTAATAAAATTAGAATAAAAATTACATGCCATATATGCGGTAAAGCTTTCACATGTAGCTGTGGTACCTACATATGTGATAGAGTAAGAACATAGAAGTTATTGTGATTCAATACTAATCAGTACAGCTAATATATAAAAGTAACTATTATAAAAGATGAAAGTATAAAAAAGGAATTTGACCGTTTATATGTATTTATACAATACCCAAAACATAAACGTGACTCAAAAATGACGTCATAACAAGGTTCTGTCTCTGCGACATTCTAAAATGTGATGTAACTTTGACATAATTTTTAAATCCAGTGTATGACATCAGTAAATGACTCAAAGAATGACGTCATAACTACGCTATGTTTACGACGTTCTAAAATGTCATGTAACTTTGAAGTCATTTTTAAATCCAGTGTAAATGACTCAAAAATTACGTCATAACAACGTTCTGTCAACGACGTCTGCGACATACTAAAATATAGCGTAATTTTGACGTTGTTTATTTGGTAAATGACGTCATAGACCAATACTGACCTTAAACTGACGTCTGATGGCGGCAAATTGACGTCAGTATGCTGGCTGGGTTACATGAAACAAAACGGAAACTCGAAATACACAATTTTTGTTGAATGCTCACTTGGACTCTCACAAATTTATGAATGCCAAAAAGGTATACATAGACTGGGAGCGTTATCCTATATATGAGGACCTAAACATAATGAAGTGTTTTAATTGTCAAGGCTTTTTCCATAAATATGATAAATGCCACAATAAAAAGGTGTGTGAAATTTGTACTGGCGAACATGATAAAGTAGACTGTCCAAAACAAGTCATAAAGTGTAACAATTGTACTTTATCTAATAGTAAATATAATCTTAAATACCAAACAAACCACAAAGCTTCTGGTCCCGAATGTCCCACCTAGAAATATCAATTTGAAATTTTAAAAAGTAAAATTGACTATGGCCAATAATGGTTCTACAACAAGAGGATGAAGTTTTAGAACAATTAAATGATCTGGATCAAGATCTTCTTGGGGACTTTATTAATGAAGATGAAGTGAAGAGACAAATAAATATTAGAAATAAAATTTTGAATATTATTCATTTGAATATTAGGAGTATTAGAAAAAACGTTGACCACTTAATGTTACTAATTCACAGATTTAATTTATCGTTTTGTGATCTAATAATATTGACTGGATGCTTTCAATTATCCTCAATTGATCAATATAATGTTCCTGGATATGTCACTTACTACAACAATGGTGACTACAACAAAAATGATGGTGTTCTAATATTGGTGAAATCAGGTATAAATTTAGAAATATCACACTTAAAACTGACTAAATCTCTAGCAACAATTAGTAGAATGAGTCTTAGGCCTCAACAATATCACTTTTGGGATTTCAGCTGTATATAAGCCACTCCCTATAAATGAAGCTCTATTTATAGAGGATATCGATAATTATTTTACTAATACTTTAAACAAAGATATCGAAATATTTATTGGCGATATTAATATTAATATAATTAATGATAATGAAAATAATGTTAATGAGTACCTCTCAATCATGGCCTACCATGGGTGTGTGCCTTATATATAATCTCCAACACATGTTACAAATGAAGCTGCTTCTTGTCTTGATCATATATTTGTAAAGAAAAAATTAAAAATAAACAATATGAAAATCAAATCATTCGTACTTGATACGCACATTACAGACCATTATCTAATAATGCTGAATGTAAGTAATGAAAAATATATAGCTGATACTAAGTGTAAAATGAGCAACATGCATGAATTTTAGAAATGCAATAATTTATTATTTTTTCGTTATATATGTTACATAAGTTGAGAAAGTAATGAAGAAAAGGTATAAAAAAAAATGTGTAGCCTAAATAAACGACTTTGAAATTCAAAATTTTATGGGAACATATCCACGTGACTGAAAACACCACGCTATTGGTCTGACGTCATTCGGCATAATGTCTAATGGTCGTCTATCTGCCAAGGGGTTAAATCGTAAATTGTTTTGTGTTTTGTAAATGTGTATTGATATTTTCATAAAAGAAATCATTCATTTATTTATTTATTTTAATTATTAAGTGGTAAAAATGACGGACAGTGGGTTTTTACGGGGCCAGAGTGACAATTGGCCCGTTGTTGATGTGTTTATGATGACAAACTTTTTTGCTACTAATACTGATTTTATTAGTGCAGAAATTGGAGGTACTAAAGCAACAAGGTATGTGTCATTCATTATTCTAAACATTAATTCAATTGTGCCCATTTTTATCCTTTTACTGTAGTTAAATATAACAAATTATTTATGTACCTAACCTCAAAATAGGTAAACAAGGCAATGTTTTAATGTTATATTAATTAATATTTTTCGTCTTAGAATGCTTTACTTTCTTATATAATAACTACCTTCCGTCACTTACTAAATACGTACTTTTAGGTAGGTACATTAATAGTAAAAATAACCATTGACATACATAGGTATATATAAATATATAACTGGATAATATGTAGAACGTCGAGAAGTTACATTATTCCCACCGTTCTTATACATTTATACATTTTAATTCAAGGTTCCTATTAACAGAAGTTAGTAAACTTTTGTATTCCTATAAATAGGAAAGTGACCAAATTCACCATGATATGTAAACAAATTATCACAATAATATTAGGGTTAGGTACATATTTTCATAATATTATTATAAAATAATTAGTTTTAATGGGTAAATTTACAATACAATGTTTATAGCTACTTTTCTTTGTATTTTCCATAACACAACATAAATAATGTGTACACATTCCCAATAACAATACGTTTTCCATCGGTGCGATGTGCCCGATGACGTCACACACAAGTAGCGTGGAAACTTCTCCATTTAAACGCGGTTAAATTGACACCTGCAGTAAATAATTTTATTAACCTTTATTTAGAACATAAAACAAAAATAAAATACTGGAAAAATAATGTTTTTTAGTGATCTATTCATCTGTGATGTTTAAAAAAATTATGCATTTTGCTCATTGAACATACCTATACTAAATTAAACTATTCTAAATTTAAAGAAAATATTAAATCTCAGGACTGGTCGGATGTATTAAATACACATAACTCAGAAAACGCTTCAAATATATTTGTAAAAATTCTTACTAATCATATGAAAAAGACAAAAACAAAACACACTCTATATAGAACACAAAAGAATCAAAAAATGGATTACAAACGGAATTATAACATGTATTAAACACAGAGATAGGTTAAAAAAGAGGCTGTTAAAAAACTATAATTCCGAGCTGGAGTCCGTATATAAGGCATACAGGAATATGTTGAATAAGCTTATCTTACAAACAAAAAATAATTATTACAGGAAGCAAATCGACAATAATAAAAATAATGTTAAAAAAGTATGTCAAATTATAAAAGAAGCCACAAATGAAAAAAATAGTCACATAAATAATGAACTTAGAATTTTACATGATAATGAAAAAGAATTTGATGAAATCATGAATATGGCAAATCACTGTAATAATTATTTTATTAATGTGGGTATTGAAATGGAAAAAAAAAATTGAGGCTCCCCAGATGCCTTATAAATTAGAGCAATCATCACCTGCGTCAATGTTTTTAATACCCGCCACTGAAAACGAAACTATTAAACATATAGCCTCCTTAAAAAATGACAGTTCTCCGGGTGAAGATGGTATATCAGCAAAACTTATTAAATTAGTACATTTAGAAATATTAACTTCAATAACGCATATAATCAATATAACCTTCAAAACAGGCATAGTTCCCTCATATTTTAAAAAACAATTGTAACCCCTATACATAAAGGTGGTTCAAAAAATTATATACAAAATTACCGTCCAATAAGTCTCATTAATAACATTGCCAAAATCTTTGAAAAAGTGCCTTAAAAACACATTAATAAGTTTTTTTAGAGGAAATGATACCATATCCAAGAAACAATTTGGTTTTACAGAGGGGGTTAGTACCAGTGATGTACCATCTTATTTCTAAAGTCACAAATAATCTCAATATCAGCAAGAAATGTATAACTGTTTTTATCGATCTTGCTAAAGCATTTGAAACAGTACCACATGATAAGCTCCTTGAAGTGCTGTCACATTGTGGCGTTCGTGGTATTGTGTCGAATATTCTTGAAAGCTGCTTAAATAATAGACATCAACGTGTAAGAATAAATAACATAATAAGTAATTCACAGGTAATAAAGATTGGAGCATCACAGGGCACCGTTTTTGGCCCTATTTTATTCATAGCCTATATAAACTCATTACTAATTTTAAAAATAAATGGAGAACTTGTATCATTTGCTGACAGCCATAGTATTTTCAGAAAACACATGGGAAGAAACCAAAGAATTTGTTATTCAAGGCATAGTGAAAATAAAAAATTGGCTCGACTCATACAAACTATCCTTAAATATAAAAAAAACTAATTACATAGCATTTTCTTCAACTACAGTAGATCGCCCTGATTTTGGTAATATTAGCATTAGCCTAAATCAATCAATCAATGAAACATATAAAGTGAAGTATCTAGGAATCCTTATTGATCAACACTTGAAATGGAATACTCATATTGAATATTTAACAAACAAAATTCCTAAGCTGATACATAAATTCTACTTATTAAGAGAATTTCTAAACCAAAAAGCTGCTAATCTCAATATATTAGGCACTTATTGAATCTTTAATCCGTTATGGCATTATCATTTGGGGAGGATTATATAAAAGTGTGTTACATCAATTAAATGTTGTTCAAAATTATATATGTATTAAAAATTGTAGATAAAAAAAAACAAACTATCCCACTAAATTGTTATATGATGATGAAATCTGTAATGTTCGAACACTTTACATGGTATCCATTTGTACATATATTTATAAACATATCGAACTTAAGAAATACATAAATCACACTCATGAAACCAGGAATAAAACAAACAGACATTTAAAAATTCCCATTAGTAATAAAAATATCAATCTAAGATTCAGGAACTACCTTGCACCAAAAATATATAATCATTTACCAAACAATATAAAAATTGTAAATATTGCAAAGCTTTTTAATAAAAAATACAACTCCCAACTATCCTCAATTCCATAATATATTGTGAATTATAGACTTAGAGGTGTTTTAAAATCTCATGAGCTGTGACCTTCATATGCGCACAGACATAATCCCTCCTGTCGACTCAGTTACACTTCTTAAAATTATTATATTTATTGTTTACAATTTATCCCGAGCTCTTGTTTATGTAAACAACAATTCAGCCGCCAGTGTCTTCGAAAAAATACTTATAAAGCAGAATGAACTTTGGCTTTTGCGCGTTTCGCGGCTCATAAGATTCTGAAACACCTCTAAACTGATTTCTATTTATCCATTTATTTTTTCGCTAACCCATTTAAATGTTAATTACTAACTTTTATTTTTTGGCACATACAAAAAATGATCAATCATTTAGGTGCCATATTTTTGCATATTTCTTCCCTAAATATTAAGTATTAAGTTTTAAACTGTATTTTCAATTGTATTTCAGTTGAATTGTATATTAGAGTAGTATTATTATGAGAAGATGCTCGGGGCGGAGCTAATGTGCGCGAATATTTTTACCAGTGACAGCATCATCTGAGGTAGAAGGATATATAATAATTGTAATCAAATCTTCGAGGTCGAGGAGCTGTGTAATGTAGAATATTAAAACTCGTCACACTTTGGTGTTTTCGATGAAGACATTCTTCACTGAAAGTAAGTAATTCAATCAGAAACGACGAACACAACAAGTATACTGCAGTACTGATCCTGTGACTGCAGATTGACGGTGCCACTGGCTTCGACATCAAATATGACGCAATTCGTTCTCATTGGCCTAAAACAATGGAGGCACACAAACTCGTTTCTGAGCATTATTTTTTGGAAGCATCTTCTCATAATAATACTACTCTAATTGTATATTAAATATCAAATTGCCTGTTCTAAAGTTTCTCTACAATGTTGTACGCCAAAACGATTCAGCACATACAGGTACATCCTATTATTTTTTTCCATTTTGTCATAAAATGAATCTACATTAATTAATTGTTCTAATTTTTACTTTGCACTGCAGGTGTAATAAAAAATAGCGTATACTACATGTGTATAAATAGCCTTTAAAGCACTTACGTGCCCCAAACCCGTGCGTGCTTTAAAGGCTTACTTATACACTTGCATTATAATATACTATTTAGTGATATATAAAACATAATATTTATCTTAAAAAATGTTTGTCTAATTTACTCTAACTTGACAATTTATCAAATTAGCCGTGTAAAACAAAAATATGTAATTTAAAGTAAACAATACTTTAGTTACGTCAAGATATTTCTTGGTAACTAATTTTACTTTATTTTACATAAAATGGAGAATTTCAATGACTGCTATATATTTTTCGGACTACCATGACTTAATGGGAACAAAATATAAAATTAAATATCTAGTAGAGTTTTTAGAAAAATACTATGTTTCATATATCATTAAGAATCTTTTTTTATGGCCTTTCAAAAATGTTGTGAAACCAAAGTAACACTCATATCTTCGAAATTGTTTGTACGTAACTCGAAAAATAACGAAGGTTGGTGAGGTTCTAACGCCGCTAAATCCACTCGTGTACGAGTGGCTTCAAGTTTAATATTTCTAACTTTAAACGGCACCACACGCTCACACAGGCGGGGTAAATTTTAGAAACTGCATTCTAATAAAGGTTTAATAATAGTTGATTGTATTTCTTTCAAAAATATACCTACTTGTCGTTGCTGCGTGTATGGTGCTCAGCACCACCACTTTGTTTTACGTGTATTGTAAGTAAGTAAGTAAATCGTTTATTTCTACAGAGTAATACAGTACAAAGATGTTTGGTCTGAGAAATACGTCAAAATTAAACTGTGCACAAAATAAATAAAATATTACACATATTACACAGAAAATATAACATACCAGATTACAGTGGGTACTTAAACAAGAGTCGAACTTACTGGGGTTTTTAACTAAAATCTGTAGGCATTCATAGATATAGATGGCAGTAACGGTCAAAATTCTATTAATTTTAAATTTGCCCCTGCATGTATCTCTGGCTTTCATGTTTAGCATAAGCCTAATAACTCGCTTCTGACATGAAAAAATTCTACAAAGTTCTATAGAACTACCCCACATAACAATACCAAATTTTATTAAAGAATAGAAATTAGCATAGTACAACGTTTTTACTACACCATAGTCTACTTGATCTCTTAAAATTCTAATTGCATAACAAACAGAGGACAATTTACTAGTTAAATGATCAATATGAGTTGTCCACGTTAGGGTATCATTAATGTGAACACCTAAAAATTTTACAGATGTAGAAAAACATATTTTTTTGCCGCCTAAAAAGATGTCTTGGGGAGTTCTTATTGAATTATTTGTTTTAAATAAAGTAGCATCTGTTTTACTTTCATTTAGAATTAAGTTATTTTCGGAAAACCATTGTTTGATCGATTTCAGTAATGAATTTCCTGTTTCCAAAATTTAAATAAAATCTTGGCCTTTAATCAGTAGATTTGTATCATCTGCATAGTTTATAATAAGTTGCTGATCTATATTCGATACTATATTTGATATATCATTTAAAAAAATTATGAATAATAGAGGAGATATTGCTCAAGCATGTAAGCACCACTATGGTCGCCAGCCCTGGCTGTCAGCATAATATAATTCTATGTATCCTCTTAATATTAAGGCGTTCATTATCATCTTGGTTATCCTGCATTTAAGTAGTTACCATACACGCTAGTATGACCCAGGTGCACAAATAGATATCTTTTTGGTTTTATTATCTCCAAGAAATAAAATAATGAAATCAAATCAAAATATACTTTATTGTCCAAGAGAAAAACGTTTCTCATTAACAAAGTATATAAGCAAGTGCGAAATAGACAAAAATATCTACATATTCTTAAGATGATTTCTCTGGGGAGGAAGGCTTTTCGTCTAAGTGTTCGAGCCCTAGAAGCCTTGTGGCATCCTTTCTGGAATAAGTTATGAACTTTGACTTGTATTTGGCCTGGAATATGCTTCCAGTAGGAATTTTCCTGTTCCCTTTAACACGTTTAGCCCTGCTGTATAAAAATTTTTTTGGTTCGTTCAGACTAGATCTTGATTTTCTTATTAAATGTTAATATTTGTAAAGGACCTTAATTCTGTTTTTAAATGAGGCATCACGTTGATGCCTCGCGGACTGAAAGAGGAAATTGTTTCTTGTGGACAGCTTGGTATCAATGTATTACCTCATAACAATCTGGTCTATTCCTGTTGCAATTTGGTAATCATGATCCCGAACCTCATATTTTAACAGAAACAAAGAAAAATAGGTGTGTGGTGTGGTGCGCAAAAATGAAGGAAGAGTATGGTAGAAAAGAAGCCGAAAACAAGTCGTCTAGATCCAAATAACATATTATTGCATTTCTTTTACAATTGTGTCATATTTTTAAGTTTCACAAATTTACAATGTAATATATTCCATAAGTATAAATGTAGCTCTACCTAACCCGCAACTAGCAGTGTTCTTGTTGGACCGCACTCTTTCTATTCCCATTTAGATTTCATTGCTAAGAGGCATCACGTTAATCTCACGCGATCCCAACAACATCTAAGCTGTGTGGCATGACGTTGGTACCTCGCGATCTCTGAAGTGTGTGGTAGCACCCGGGGCTCAACGTGTTAACACTTTGGGATCTCCTTCATTTTGGTCCCAAAGTGGAGCGTCAACTTTTTTTCAACAGCATCAGCTAATTCGTTGCTCTCTATTCCCTCATGCCCTGACATCCACTCAAAGTAATCTGGTTTTTCTTTACTAGTTGCTTTGGATATTGCCTGCATCCCCAGGCAATTTCACATTCAAAAATGTTATAACTAAGAACCTATAATGCCTCCTGGCTGTCTGAAAATAGATCTTTGCCATTCAAAAGGCAAACTTTATTATATTATAAGTTTAAGTCAGGTCATTAAATTAATTCTAGTCATCTAATGGTGTTTTTTTTTTTCATGAAAATGAGAAAGCAATCAAACAGAGCAAATCTGGGGAGCATGAAATTTTTTTTTTCATCTTAAATAATTGTCGTAGGTGTATGTGTATCAACAAAATTTCAACATTTAGATTTTAGTGAAGCAAGACGTGAGTGTGAGATATATACACTATATCTCACACTCACGTCTTGCTTTTTGACTGTTCATTTAAAACATTTAATTTATTCATTTGTTTCGATTTATTTCAACATCATCAAAGATGCTGCTGTACGGTAACATAAATTGATTGAGTAAAGACAGTATTTTTAATAATAATACACTTGTTAAAGAATGTTTTCATTTTTAATTGACTATTATTTTAAATGCGAATTTTGTCATATTACATAATAAGCGAACCCCAGCTCAAAAGTAGTTACACCAGAGACGGTCCTCACACACAGACAAATATAATGTTTTGAATTGAGAATCTTATGATTCATATAAGGAAATAAATACATTACTTATAGGAAACAAATGCTTTTGCGGTAAGAATTAAAACGTATGACAAAAAACTCATATAAAGTAATAAATAAATAATTTATTAGAAACTTGTAGAAATTATTTAATTGGTATAGTTGGGTAAGTATATGTAACATACGGGTTTTTTAACCCTAAACAATCATTGCTCACCATGATGCATTTTAATATGCAGGGTTTGGAAAATAAATGTGATATGCTAAATATGGATCTTTCTAGACATAAAATTGATATACTATTTGTCAGAACACTGGCTAACACAAAATGAATAACAATCTACAGCTATTGTAAACTACAAACTTGTCAATTATTATACACGCATTAAAATACAGAGAGAGGGGGAGTATGTATTTTTGCCAAAAATGGTATTGATATTGACCATTAGAATATGAACGTTGTATTGAAAAACACTTTGAAATATGTATAGGTGTAATAACATCTAAGAAAGGAGGAAAAGTCTACATAATTTCTAATTTATCCACCGTTTAGAAATACTGTTTCATAAAATCTACAACAAAAAACATAGCTGGAAATGTAAATGTGAACTTTGTTGAACACTGCTCTGAAAGACGTAGCCTCATAAATTTTATTTCATCCTATAATATGATACATCACATAGACTGTGCCACTAGAATAATGAGATATAGTAATACATGTATAGATAACATTTTCTCAAATTGTCAAATGAATAATGCAGATGTACTTCATTCATATTTATCAGACCATACATATCAGGTTTGTGAATGTATAATAACTCTTAATGAACAAAATAATTCTTGATTCTTAGTTTTTAGAAGAAATTTTGATGATACCAATTTATAAACTTTTCAAAATTTGATTGCCAGAGAAAATTGGCAAGAGATATAAGATGCCAACGGTTTTAACACAAAATTTGAAATATTTAACTCCACATGCATTCACTTATTATTTCGATTGCGCATTTCCAATAACGAAGATTATAACGAAAAACACAAATAAGGTGTAAACCAGACCTCACATAAAAAGTTTACACGATCAATTGTGTGAAATGGAAAAACTTGAAAAACAACTGCAAAATCCTATATACATAGCTAGATATAAGGAGTTCAAAATATTGTATAAGTTAATAGTAAATGATTATAAAACAAAAATCAATGATGACAGGATAGCTTTCGCTGATAATATTATGAAAGGAAGCTGGAAAATAATAAGTGAGCATCACAAACGTGATTGATAGACAAGAAGTTTCTGCTTGTCGAGAAATAACCAACTAATTACAAACCCGCTAGATGTTGCTAACCTCTAATGATTATTTTACCAATCAGAACAAATCTTGTCCCAAACCCAATCCTGATAACATAAAAATAAGAAACCACCTGCAAAGGTTTTATCTGCTACCCACAAATGCTGCAGAAATTAAAAGAATTATTAATAAAACAACTGCTAAATCAACAGAGGGGATTGACGGTATTAATGGTAAGGTATTGAGATTGTTAGGTCAGTTGATATCTACAGTTTTATCTTATTTAATAAATGAATCATTTAGTGAAGGAGTATTTCCAGATGCACTAAAAATATGGAAGTGCATACCTGTATATAAAAATAAAGGGTCAAAGTAAGATGTGGTCAATTAGAGGTTAATTCAACTTCAGTGCCAATTAGCTAGTCTTTGAGCTGGCATACTGTAATAGACTAACAAATTTTGTAGAAACGGCTAACCTACTTAATGCTGCACAAAATGGTTTTAGAAAAAATAAATCTACAATTATAATTAATGACCTTACTGATATTTCATTGCCTCTGACAAAACCAATTTTTATGCTGATGATACAAATTTCCTAATGCGTCATAATAACATCAACACCCTTGCACAGCATCTACACAACTTGATGATTGGTGTAATAAAAATGTACTTGTGCCTAACGTAAACAAACCATTTCATATGAAATTTTATACGACAAATATTACTCCACATTATAACATGTTATTTAAATTGTGGCTAATCCATATCTAGTGCTGATATATGAAATTTCTTGGTTTAACTATTGACCATAAACTTACATGGGAAGTATATATAAATAGTATCTGCTCTAAGCTTAGCAATATCTGTTACATTATCAGAACTCTAAGAGAAACGGTCTCCATCACTATTTTAAAAATCTTGTATTATGGTCTAGTACAGTCAACCCTGCAGTATTCTTTGATTTTTTGGGGTTCATCAGCCTATCTAGAAAGGGCTTTCATAATTAAATCATAATTAAAAGAAGATACTCAGATGTATGGTCAACGCTCATCCATTAACAAGTTGTAAGGCAATTTTCAAGAAACTCAACAGATTAACGTCTATATATTTTACAGCTTATCCTGCACATTAGAGCAACCGCATATAATTTTGTGAGAAATCATGAGATACACTCTCATAACACTAGAAGTAATCAACTAATGCACCAACCCTTTTCAAGGCTCGATATAGGACAAAAATCTCCTAACTATATTAGAATAAAATGCTACAATAAAATAAACTTTTTTAAAACTACTGGCAGTATGAATGTCTGCAAAAATAAATTAAATAAATTTCTTATATCAAATTGTTTTTATTCGGTGGATAAATTCTTATAATATCAGTAATGTTTTTTTAACTATTTTTAATAGTGTGTTTGTATTAAGCTTTGATGTTTCTTTGTTCTTTGAATGATTTGTTTTCCCAACGATTTGTAAACTGTTTGTAACTTTGACTAGTTATTATTATAAAAGCGACTTTACATTTATGCAATGCAATAAAATGGATGGCATGCAAAATTTTACGTGATAATTTTTGCATCTTGAAAGTACTTTGCACTACTGCAATATTTCGTGAAGTCTTTGGGACTACCAACCAGACGAGAAGAAAAACTTGTGATTATATTTATTGTTTATTTATTTACTTTATAATAACTGATCACTATGAACAGAAAGAGAAAATCAATTGAAAACAGTTATAGGTAATTACAGTGCTACTCATAACTTTTGTTAGAAAATAATAACATAATATCAATTTCCCAAAATAGTTACACAATAGGTTTTGTTTGTTGCTTCAGTTCCTTTAATGCTTGGTTGGCAACCCAGATATTGCCAAATAAAGTAACTATATTCTCGATGTGCACATGCTCGCAATACAAATTTGCATGCCACCTGTATTATTGCATTAATGTAAAGCGGCTTTTAGAAATGTTTACTGAAACTGGTGGATAAGAAAACAACAGACTTCGGCCGCACATTATACCTGCAGCGTCGCACAGTGGGGAATTTAGCACTTTCTTTGGACAAAACTCCATTTGATGCACAGTTCTTGAGCGATTTGAATAATTTTTTTTCTTAATACTCGTGAATGATTCTAGTTTACTCTCCAATTGCTACAATTTAAACATCTATTCTTGTGATGAACGTATCTGAACATATAGGTTTTCAGGATCTTAAGAAGATTTACTCAAGGATGGACGTTAAATTCAAGTTATATAAATTATAATAGATGTATTTGAGTTTACAATTAAAGAGCAGATAAGCAACTTTGAGGTTGCATATCCATGGGTTTCTTATACTTCCATCTTCTTATGCTTTTCTAGCTCTAAAATTGAAATTTGATTACTTTTTCTATCATACTTGCGTTTTTAATTCAAATAATATCTGATAACATCAGCCCACTGATGTTCCGATATTGGGTCAGATACGTTCATCAGAAGAATAGATATTTAAATTGTAGAAATCGCAGGATAAACTAGAATCGGTCACGAGTATTTAAGAAAAAAATTATTGAAATCTGTCGACAACTGTCCATCAAATGGACTTTTGTCCAGAGAAAGTGTTAAATTTCCCACTGTGCATCGGTCTGATTGTTCCACCGAAAACAATAAACTCTGCTCTTTGACCGGCATACGCCACTTCAACTTTTTGTATTAAGTAAGGAAATGTAAACATCTCCTATATGTTTGTTCCCAACTATATTAAACAATTCTTAATTTAAAATATTGTTTTTATCTGTGCACATAATATAACTTTAAAGACTATTCTGGTTTTTACGTCATAACTACCTCAGAGCCGGGGTATGATAATAAGTGAAATTCTGTCTTTTAATTCATTTTGATACTTTCAGTTTTATATGTTTAACGGATAATTTTAATATTTTCAACATAAAAATATCTATTTCTATTATCATTCACATAGTTCGACGAATAGTTAGCATCTCAAAACTGACTTATAAGTATACAAAATTATTTTTCAAAATACACCAGCCTTTTGTTAACCGATAAATCTTTACTATGATAAGAATATATTTGTTCATAGGCTACCATAGGAATTGATTTTTTATCGAAGACAATGTACCTTGAAGATAGAACGGTGAGGCTGCAACTATGGGACACTGCTGGACAAGAACGTTTTAGGTCTTTAATACCTTCTTACATTCGTGATTCTACAGTTGCTGTTGTAGTTTATGATATAACCAGTAAGTATTTTAGTAAAATTGGAAATAAAACCAACTTATTCATAATAGTTTGTATCACAGAGGTTAAAGTGATTTTATTTTTGTAGAAAACCACTAAAAATTATATTTATTTTGATAAGAATGTTTCTATGATGTTCATTTTGAGTTTTATTTAAGATGCAAATTCCTTTCACCAAACATCTAAATGGATCGATGATGTGAGAACAGAACGAGGTAGCGATGTAATAATAATGCTTGTCGGTAATAAGACGGACTTATCAGATAAACGGCAAGTTAGCACAGAAGAAGGTGAACGGAAGGCTAAAGAACTGAATGTAATGTTTATAGAAACCAGTGCAAAGGCAGGATATAATGTAAAACAGGTGGGTCCTCACCTTCTTAGTATTTACGTCTACATCTTTTCTGTTAAAAACTTGACATATTTGGTTGCAAGCTAGTGTGGCTATGCCCATGTTGATTCTTAATTTGTTGCACCTTCTGCCACCGTCATTTTCTTATCGTCTCCCCCAATTCCCATTATCTTATCAAAGTAGGGTAAGTGTACTAGTAGTCGCCACTATACCAGTAATTGCCACATTTTTCTTTTTCATCTAATAATGGTTTTCAGAAATAATCCTACAGTCGCCATCTGCTGACTAAAAGTGGCAAAGTGATTGCATCAAGGGGTGAATGCAATGTGTATGAAATTTCAAAGGGAGTGGAAAAAGAATCGCTCACTGTTTCTATCTATAATTCAGCCTTTTATTGTATATTCATATCAACGAATTCCAGCTGAAATAGTAAGAAACATTACAGAGGGTTGGGCAATAGAATGGATGGCACTGGCCTTGAAAAGTGAAAGTTAATTAGACCATTAACGGTAATGAGGTAATTAAGATAATGAGATAACTAGGTCATTGACCCATGGATTTGGCGAATCGGGAAAAACCCCGCGACTTTCAGTGGACGTGGGGAAGGCCCAACGAACTGGTAAAACTCCGGCATGTGAAAGTGTAATGATGTAACAATTGATGGATTTTTTGGGTAATTAAAAATTCGATTAAATTTTCACGCTTGGTTTATAATGTAACAAACTAGAGTGGTTTTTTAGGAATATAATTTAGCATATTTTTTCTGTTATCATTAAAAATGGCTGTAATAAATATGTATAGCAACAGTGGTTCTCTGTAATAAGTATATATATATATATATATATATATATATATATATATATATATATATATATATATATATATATATATATATATATTGAACTATTACATGCACCCCATGTCGGGATATTGTTTTGATTGAGACAGATATTGACCGCTAGATGGAGCTTCCCCCATTTCGTCGTTTTGCAACGGCGAAATGTTCACTTGGGAAAAATAAACTCTCGTGTCAGTCGTCTCGGGAAGCCTTGCACTGACGAGCGCCACCAGCGCGAAACTGCAGTCTGCAAGTGGCCCGAGATGACTGGTGCGAGAGTTGCCTTTAATTAGGTATAAATCTTTCGGCTGGTATTTGTTTCAATCAAAACCAAGCGTTTTGTGATAAAATGTGATTTTTATCCTTAACGCGGCCAGACTAGCAATTCGTTGCAGTTTGGTTTACTATCCTTATGAAAATAAGGATTCATAGAGGTGATAGACAGAAATATTTTGTTTTAATATATTCTGCCCTCTAGAAGCATGCTCTTGAACTATTACATGCACCCCATGTCGGGATATTGTTTTGATTGAGACAGATATTGACCGCTAGATGGAGCTTCCCCCATTTCGTCGTTTTGCAACGGCGAAATGTTCACTTGGGAAAAATAAACTCTCGTGTCAGTCGTCTCGGGAAGCCTTGTACTGACGAGCGCCACCAGCGCGAAACTGCAGTCTGCAAGTGGCCCGAGATGACTGGTGCGAGAGTTGCCTTTAATTAGGTATAAATCTTTCGGCTGGTATTTGTTTCAATCAAAACCAAGCGTTTTGTGATAAAATGTGATTTTTATCCTTAACGCGGCCAGACTAGCAATTCGTTGCAGTTTGGTTTACTATCCTTATGAAAATAAGGATTCATAGAGGTGATAGACAGAAATATTTTGTTTTAATATATTCTGCCCTCTAGAAGCATATATATATATATATATATATATTTACGTGTTTCATACAAAGCTGGGCCATTGATAGCAACCTGTACATACAATCTTGAGCCAGTCTGACAAAGTTGAGCCGTATATGCGGCTCGGGTTTGATTTGCATTGATTACTCGTACACTGAACCTACAAAGTCCTGTGTAGGTCAACTGCTGGGTAGCTCCATTTGTTATTTCACCTAATGTAGAGCAAAAGTAATGTATTTCCTAATTGGATGAGCTGTAGGCGCCAAATTACAACGGCTCAAGTTGGTATGAAACTTGTAAATTTTAGTTCAGTGATCCACCTATGATGGCGCTACACTTGGGCCGCATATACAAATGTATATAAAGGTAAATACGTTTACTAGTAAACAAACTTGAGCCATCTCTGTTTGGCAACACTGTTTCTGGTTTTTAATTTCTAAAGTAGAATCGTTTATTCGGACATTCGCAGTTTAAAATTGTGTTTAATGGATGTGTTATCTGCATGAATTGTGAAATATAATTGTAATGTCTCAACGGACGAAGAGAATCCTTTCCTTAATTAAAAGCAATGCGAAGAAATTTAAAAGAGAAGGTAAGTTGTGAAGTTTTATAAGCTAATATGAGAACATAAAGTGGATAGACCATTGACCATGTCATTTCAGTTAAGATTAAATTTTCGACAATAATCAATATCTTTAAAATGGTGCCCTGTAAATAAATCAAATTAAGTGATGTCAAAACGATAGAAATATAGGTATTTTTAATTGTTAGCAGTTGCTAACTTATTTTATGGTTATAAACATAGAATAGTGCGGGCATTATCTCAATGATGCATGTGCATGTGATTCCCTGACTGTTGCGCTGATTCATAAAAAATGTTTTTATTTTAGTATAAGTAATTTACGATGTTTGGGTTAGAGACCGGGAAGGGGCCTACAAAGGATTTATTAGCAAATATGTAAAAAATCAGCATTAGTCAATTTGCAATCATAAGATTTATACCAATTTAATTTCCTGAATAAAGTTGTATAATTAATTGACTGTTGATATCTTACAAAACATAAATATATACATGAAACTACCATGATGTTATTGAATCCACGCAAAAACTTTGTATAAATAGTTCACGAAAACCATAATCTATATACTGGGAGTATAAATGTGGTCCCTTGAAAACAGCATAATAAATGGAAATGTCACCATTACCTATTATAATATTTTTTAATTTTGTTATTAATATTAATAAGACTGAATATACCAGGAACATTTCTGTTTGGCAAAACTTACCATTAAAAAAGTGATGCATTATATAAACATGAAACTATCAGTCTTATCAACATCAAGTAGGTACTGAAAACTATACAGGATGTTCGAAAAAATCTAGTCATGCATGATTACTATATTCTTTGAGAAGAAATGAACCAAAATTATATTACAGTTACATCCGATATTTTTTAAATAACACGAAATAAACTGTGTTTTGCATATTTTCGAAATTGTCCAAAATATTGCAGTCTTGTTCGGAAAATATATTTTTTCATTTAAAAGCACTAAGAACAATGAGAACTATGAAGTTTCCAGCTTCCTTTGACAAAACATCCTTGCTACGTTTTTGCTACTATTTTCGAAATCCTCATCTGATTTAGCGACAGATGGTAGTCTTGTGGTTTTCTTTATGTCTTCAAACAAAATCAGTTTTACTTCCACATCCACGAAGTGGAGTGGAAGTATAGTAGTCATAAAAAAAATTCAAATTTGGCTGCCTGTCTGTAACTTTTTTGTGCGCATAAACCTAATACTTTACCTATATACTGGGGCATCACATTAGTTACTTATTCTGTATATAAACAACTTGTTTAAAAATAAAGATTAAGTTTTTTCAAGAATTATTTATTTCTAGATTATTTTGATTTTGTTATCATAATAATTCAGGAAATGCATTAGTCGGAGCGCTAAAATGACCAAAATATCTAAGTTCAACGCTAATGAATGGATTTTGTGAAACCTTGTGCAATGTATTTGTAATGACGTTAATAAAAAAGTTGAAAATAAGATTAGAGAAGGAAATGATTGGAAGGGGTAAAACACCCCTTTTATCACAGGTTCCGTAACTTGTAGAATTAGATTAAAAATGAAAATAAGAACAATATATTTACCATTTTTGACCTAAAATAAGATGTTTTTACTTTTGTGAATTTTTTCGAAAAATGCATATTTTTTGAGATGTGTCCACTCGAAAATTCCTAAAAGCGAGGGAGGGAAAATGTAAAAGTTTAAAAGAGAAATCTGAAAAAAATCAGGTGAAAGGAGAAAAAAATTTCATATCACTGTATTGGTGATCGAATTCCGAACAACTTTCAAAATGTCCGTCCGTTTGTCTGTCTATCATCGAAATTTTTATTTGCAACTTTTCTGTGAAGCGTCTTTTCACCGAGTTTTTCCGGAAAAACGTGAAAAACTACCTATTTCTTTAAAATTGTAGAGCTTTAAAAATATGCATTTTAATTTTTTTTTTATTTCAGACGTATGCATTGAGGACTTGTAAACACCTTTTATCTCTTGGAATTCTTTGTAACTTGCTAATTTTCCAAGTTACAGGCAGCTTTTCACGATAAATAATGTAATGTGAAAAAATTTATCGTGAAAAACTGCCTGCAACTCGGAAAAATAGCAAGTTACAAAAAAGTTCCATGAGACAAAAAATGTTTAGAGAGTCTCAATGCATACGTCTGAATATTCTCATATTTTTAAATTACATGTTTTTAAAGAGCTGGAATTTCTAAGAAAGAGGTAGTTTTCTATGTTTTCCAGAAAAACTCGGTGAAAACACACTTTACAGAAAAGTTGCAAATAATAAAAGTTTTGTAGGTATTTCGATGATACATTCACCTGAATTATTTCAGATTGTTTTTCAACTTTTATATATCCCCTCCCTCACTTTTAGGAATTTTCGAGTGGCCACAACTCGAGAATATGCATTTTTTGAAATAATTCACAAGAGTAAAAACACCTTATTTTAGACCAAAAAAGGTAAATTATTTTTATTTTCATTTTTGACTTAATTCAGCAAGTTACGGAACCCGTGATAAAAGAGTTGTTTTCTACCCCTTCCGATCATTTTCTACTCTAATGTTTTTCCCAACTTCTTTATTATCATCATTACAAACACTGCACGAGGTTTTATCAAAATCCATCCATTAGCATTCAAATTAGAGGTAAAACCCGCCATTGACTTGACTAATTGTATCAATAAGTCGTAGTAAAAGTGGTTTCTATAATTATTTAAAATTATCTTAGGCAGTCCACTAAGAAATCATGCAGGAGGATATGGTGTGGAGGATAAACACAACTATAATTTGGATTCATATGAAACCTACGATCCAGTATCAAATTGGGTCATTGAAATGGATCCGAAGATGTTGAGAAAGCATACATCTTACAATGACATGGAATTATCAGATGATGAAGTACTTAATGAAAAAATCAATAACGAATCACTAGAGAAAATAATTAGCGATCAAGACGTGAAAAAAGACTCAGCACCCAAGGTAAATGTATTATCTTTAGGCAGTCCACTAAAAAAGCACGTAGGAGAATATGGCGTGAAGGATAAAGACAACTATAATTTGGATATAGACGAAACCTGCGATCCAATATCAAATTGGGTAACTGAAGTGGATCCGAAGACGTTGAAAAAGCATGGACTTTACAATGACATCCAATTATCAGACGATGAAGTTTTTAATGAAAAAATCAATAACGAGCCACTACAGAAAATAAGCAACGATCAAAATGGAAAGAAAGACCCAGTACTCAACCTCGTTAAAGTACATGTATTACCTCTATTTAGTCGACCAAAAAAGAACTCAGGAGAATATGTTATAGAGGATAAAGAAAACTATAATTCAGATTTATACAAATTATGTGATACAACATCAAAAATAATCATCGATCAAGATGAAAAAAAAGACCCTGTACCCAACTTCAGTAAGGTAAATGTATTATCTTTAAGCAGTCCACTAAAAAATCACGCAGGAGGATATGGTGTGAAGGATAAACACAACTATAATTTGGATTCATACGAAACCTACGATCCAATATCAAATTGGGTCGTTGAAATGGATCCGAAGGTGTTGAAAAATCATACCTCTTACAATGACATAAAATTATCAGATGATGAAGTACTTAATGAAGAAATCAATAACGAATCACTAGAAAAAATAATTAGCGATCAAGACTTGAAAATAGACCAAGTACCCGACCTAAATAAGGCAAATGTGTTATCTTTAGGCAGTCCACTAAAAAATCACGTAGGAGAATATGGCGTGAAGAATAAAGACACCTATAATTTGGATTTAGACGAAACCTGCGATCCAATATCAAATTGGGCAACTGAAGTGGATCGGAAGTTGTTGAAAAAGCATACATTTTACAATTATGATGAAGTACTTAATGAAGAAATCAATAACGAGCCACTACAGAAAATAAGCAACGATCAAGATGGAAAGAAAGACCCATTACTCAACCTCGGTAAAGTAAATGTATTGCCTCTAGGCAGTCCGCTAAAAAAGCACGCAGGAGGATATGTTATAGAGGATAAAGAAAACTATAATTCAGATTTATACAAATTATGCGATACATCAAAAATAACCATCGATCAAGATGAAAAAGCAGACCCAGTACCCAACCGCTGTAAGGTAAATGTATTGTCTCATTGGTTATTGGGAAAGACAGGAGATCCACTGCCAATCATTGTGGTTCCACCTCAAGAACAATTAAATAATTTACCTGTGACAGAATATGATCTCCCAATTATAATAGAAGAGGTATGTATCTGATAAAAGAATTGGACATATTCATTCATAGGCACACACATGCATGAGTACACCTTACATTTAGATATGTAAGTTGATTCTGAAATAGATCGATGATAAAAGGACATAGGTACAGAGCTCACTGAAACAAACCAATGTCATGCATTATTTTGTTCTAAAGTTATACGTTTACTCAGAAAAGGTTAGACAGATTGAAATGTTTGACAGGGAATTCAGAAAACTATACTTTATGTAAATCTGAAAAGTAAGGAGTCAAGACAGCAATAATTAATCACCAAATGTCTTTTTTCCACGTAGATTATGGTTATGATCCAAAAAAGTAATTCCTTGCATTTGAATGTAACTAAGAAGTCACTAAAAAATCAAATAATTTTTTTATGCCTCAACTACAATGTTTATGAGAAAAGTTATTAGAATTATTGGCTTATTTTTTTGGATTCATATTAACTGCAGTTTTCCAAAAACATGCTGTCGAGTTTTTCACAATTTTTTAAGGCTAAATGGTTTACTTTTACAAAAATCATTCTTTTGATTTTGATCTATTTCTGCATTTTCTCCTCAGTCTATCCCTAATTACTTTGTAAAAACACACGCACACACATACATACATGCACACGCCCACGTACACCTACATGTGCCCATTCACAAAAGTACACACACATAGGCGCGGAAGAACATAAACGTGACAAATACGTAATAATAATTACATAAATAAAACTTGAAATGCTCCACTAAATAAAAATTATTGTTGATATTTAGGGAACATCAATTAATATAGAAAATATGATGGAGACATGTGATGGCGAATCATCGCGAGAACTAGTGGCTTCTGTTGATGAAATGTTCAAAAAGGTAATTATATTCTTTCTGTGTTGGTTAATTTGCGGTTTGTTCTCACTGAAATTTCTATTTGATGAAATTAAAACTAGATTCTATATACAGAGCTCTAACGTGTAAATTTTGGACATAATATACTTGTAATTGAAGAACACTTTCTAATTCATTTTTGCTATAAGAGCATCTAATTGTTTACAAAAAGTTTATACATTTTCTGTAGAGGTGCCTAATACACAAAAAAGTAATTTGTGAGATTTAGTGACTCATTCAGTTACCTTCAAAGATAACTAAGTAGGTTGAGAATTACTTTTGTGCCCCAACCATAATACATAAAGAAAAAAGTTATAGAGCTTTGTGTAGATAATTAGATTGTATATTGATTTATCTACCGATTTTTAAATCTGTACGTCAGCAGAGATTCTGTAAATTATTTATCGACCTTTTCATCCATAATTTCTCAAAAACATCTAAATGTTATGACGAACCTATTGTGATGTTTCAGGGTTTACCAGAGGTTGGGAAAGAAATAAATAGAACGAATGAATCTTTAGGGTCAGAAGAAATACAAGTAAGAAATCTCATTTTGAAAAATTATGTCTATTATATCCTATAATATTTGCAGGAGGGAGTAGAGAGAACAAACAAGAGAAACTATAAGGATAAAAAAACATTTTGTTTTTATTGTGACAAAGATGTTACCCATTTTTCAAGACATCTTGTCACATGGCATCAAAATGAGATTGAAGTACAACGTATACTTTCATACAAATGTAACTCTAGAGAAAGAAGAAATGCAATAAGTGCTTTGGGAAAGAGAGGAAACTATGTTAGGAATAGAATAAGTTTACAATTAAGACCGGTCAGGAGGGTGGAATCGGTTGCATTATCATGTACTGAGGATTATCTTCCTTGTCCGCATTGTATAGGCTACTACAAAAGAAAATGTTTGTACCGACATACCAAACAATGCAGCAGTCGAACGGAATTCATTAAAGGACAGAGGCAATGTGCCCAAAGTGATGGACAAACTGCATTGCTTATGTTATACAAACATGATGAATTATTGAAGAAGGAACTATTCCCACGTATGAGAGCTGATGAAATAGCCCTGACAGCAAAAAAGGACAGTTTAATTTGCAACTATGCATACTCCTATATGAAAGGCAGACGAAGTAAAGGAAATCTAGACCTTGTAAGGCAGAACATGAGACGTTTAGCTAAGTTATTGCAGTTTGCTAGAGAAGAGAACAAGGAAATACATGATTTAATAGATTTATTGCGTCCTACATTTTTCGACATTATCATTAATGGAGTGAATAAAATAGGAAAATATAATAAAGTAACTGACATATATGAGTCTCCAACAGTCGCAATAAATTTTGGAACATTAATTAAAAAATGTTGTGATTTAGCCTATATACGTTTACTTCAAATACCAAATACCGAAAATCAGAGAAAAGACCTAAAAATTTTGAAGCGTCTTGTGGAGTCACAATGGGCCGATGAAGTATCAGCTCAAGCTGGTACCAATCTAAACGCAAAAAAATGGAATAAAGAGGAACTACTGCCTCTTACATCAGATCTCACGAAGCTTAAGAATTATTTAGAAGCAACTGCTCAGAAAATGTTTGAAGAGTTGCATTTAGATGAAAAAAATCATTCAGCGTATAATACATTTAAAGAAGTCATTTATACTCAAATTATATTAATGAATCGAAGAAGACCCGCAGAAGTATCGCAGTTAAAAGTAGAAACTTATAAATCAATTAACCTCGATAATCAAGAAAATGAATTTGAAAGTTGTCTCACGGAAACTGAAAAAATTCTCCTTAATTCGTGCAGTCGAATTGTAATCAGAGGGAAAAGGGGACGAGGGGTACCTATTTTATTACTTTCCCCAAAGATGAGGGAACATTTTGACTTTTTGTTAAAAATACGAGACAATTTCATAGAAAACAATGATTACATTTTTCACACTGATGGAAAATCATTTATTGATGGAACAAAAATTATATACAAACATGCACTGAAATGTGGTGCTGAAAACCCCAAGTGTATCAGTGCTACTAAGTTACGAAAACATCTGGCCACTGTTAGTCAGTTATTGGAATTTTCAAAGAGCGATCTGGAACAACTTTCAAAATTCATGGGACACACCCTTAAAACGCACTGCGACTTTTACAGATTATCCGATAATATGTACCAAACGGCCAAAATATCTAAGCTTCTGCTGCTTGCAACAGAAGGAGGTTTGGAGAAATATAAAGGAATGCAGCTAGATGATATTAATATTGATTTAAGCCCGATCACAGAAGAATATGACTTAGAAGACAAAATTGGTTCAGAAGTTAATGATGATCTTCAAAACGAATCTACATCACAAAGTGAATCACAAAATTTGAATACAGCTCATGAGCAGCAGCAGTTTTGTAAAAGAATTCTTCCAAAGCAGCCGTGGTCCCATGAGCAGAAGAAAATAATATCCGAATATTTTACGGAACAGATAAAAAACAAGCGAGCTCCCAAACAAAGTGAAGTTAACGAATTCATGGAACAATATCCTGGAATGTTTCCGAACAGAAAATGGACAACAATAAAAGCCGTTGTTTATAATATATATACTGGTAAACTATTTGTTCCGGTATGAGAATATTTTTTATTTTGCCATCAGCAGGTATTTTCTAGTGTCACCAATAAAGTCCACATCATATGGGAAACATTTTTATTAATCAATTTTAAGTTAGTTTTGATTTTCCAACAGTTTTGCTTAAAAAATTATGCTAAATGTACACAGAAGTAATCATGTGCTTTTTTGTCATAAGTACTTGAAATTTTTGTTTTTGCCAAAAGTTGGTATTATTTCTCAAAATTTCGAAATATGTTAAAGAGAAGAGTTGCTTGTTTATTATTCAGTTTTACATATACTTGTACAGTTTTCAGCTTTCTAGTGAGATTTTTATGTTATGCATTTTTTGTTAACCTATAAGACGTTTTAACTCAGAATTTAATAAAACCTTCTTAAAATTATTTATTTTTACTAAAGTCTTCGCCTAAATGCATTTTGTGACTAAATAAAAAATAAAATATATCTTTTGTTTACGAAGAACACAAATGTGCTAATAAAAATCAAACTAGATGTAGTTTATCTAGTTTCAACAATTTATTCTAACCCATTCAAACAGATTTTTTTATGAAGTAACTAGACTGCTTTTTATTGTTTCCTTTTGATGTATATATTTACTTAATAAAGAATTCAGTTAAAACGAGTTTTGGAATAAATTGTTGAAACTACAACTGCATCAAGGTTAATAAATTTTTGTTAGCGCATTTATGATTTTCGTAAAAAAAAACACATTTAAAACAATATTTAGTCCCAAAATACATTTAGTTAAAATAGTTAAATGATTTTATGCAGGTTCCGTTAAATTCTGTTTTGTTCAAAGTGTATTAGGTTAAGAAAATGTCTACAAAGTAAAATGGTTGAAAATTGTTATATGTTTAAAATTGAGTATTAAACGGTTTTTCTCTTTAACATTTTCGCCTCGAGAAATAATGCCAATTGTTGGCAACTGAAAACAAAAATATCAAATATGACTGAAAAACAATCACGTGACTACTTTTGAGCACGTGATTCAGCATTATTTTTCAAGAAAAAATTATGGGCAAAATCAAAATAAAATGAATTGGTTAATTACAAAATTTCCCATATGATCCCAAATTTATTGGTGACGCTGTATAAATAATTAAGTATAAAAAATGCTGTTTTCTCTTAAAGAAGGTAATGTTAGGTTCTTTAAATTTCTTTATTATTTAGATTTACAAACTAATGTAAACACAAAATATCAATAAAATGAGTTTTTATAAATGTTTATTGTTACTTAATTTTAGCTCAATCATCCCGAATATTTAATATGGTGTTTTCAGTAGTTGACATGTAGAGAGGTCGATAATTCTGACAGCTCTCCATTGCCTTTAATATTGAGTACAGAAGGAAATGTTTAAAAATAAAATATATTTTTATGTTTCAAATACTACAAATTCTAGATTCAGAATATCTTGTAAAATTTTCGGCTAAAATTAATAATTTATAAGTTTAGTTTAAGAGTGACAGCTTGTAGCTGAAAATAATTTTCTTTTATATAATATGAAATCAATATAAAGCTATGTTTCGAAAAATATTATGTGACTGTCATATTAAAAGCAACAGATTTAGGCTTGGATTACATACATACATCTAAATCAATTAAAATGAAATATAGCATTATTCCATAACATCAAAGTAATTCCTGAAACAACAAATATATATATATATATCTTTCCTTCCCCTTTTATGTCTTAAAATAAACCAAACTATAGTCAGTGAATCATTATAATATCTAGTAATACTTGGCAACGTTGCCTGGCTCAAGATTGTTGATACAACTTTATGAATTTGTATATTTGGGGTAACTTAGATAGAAACTACTGTCTGGCTCAGGAAGATATCAAAAATATACATATACAATGACATTTTATTTATTTTACAAAAATTTTAATGCCTAGGAATTTACGGTGTATATTATGATGGTTAGCAACAATTAAGGCCGTAGATGAAATATATTCCATTTTAAATGATATTCCGTCAATAATTATTGATGGACTGGAAAGTACGAATTGTCTTTTGGCTCAACTATGTAAGGAAGATGTAAATATATATATATATATATATATATATATATATATATATATACAGACTGTCTATTTTACGAGGGCCACACCAAATATCTCGCTTAATATCTATTGTAGAAGAATAAAATTTTAGAAACAGTTATCCCATTTTTTGTGAGCTATATTTCAGTAAAAAGAAATTTGAAATCCATAGCCTACTTTATGAGATATATTACAAAAACCTGAAAAATAGGAAAACCACAAACGGTTATAGCTTCCTTATTTGAGGAGATACGAAAAAAGTTAAAGGAATGAAAGTTGACGGCAAAGACAATAAGAATAATAACGTGTAACAAAAAAATCGAAAAATGCAGTTGGCTTTGACATACGCTATTGTGCAAAAATGAAAAATACATATCTCAAAGTAGGCCATGACGCCATTAATTCCGTTATTTTTTTTCATTCCAACGATATAAAACATGTCACAGAAATTTTAACCGATAGTGTCAATATTTAATATTTTACGAATACCACAATTCATATAATTGAATCGTAACAATCAGCTGTGCCATAATTAGTGAAAAACAATGTATACAGTTATTAATAAATTTGACAGATTGTCACTGTTGTATGTTGTATGTTGCGTTGTCGAGTTCTAAGACAAATTTTATATCAGTAATTATGGTGTACACCAATAATAACAAATTCGATATGATTAGCATTTATTGTCAGTGCAATTTTGACGCTGAGATGGCAGTTACGGTTTACGGAGATAGATTCCAGATACTCCGCAGCCAAATCGAACTATGTTTAGGAAGTTAGTTCAAAATCTAAAAACGCACGGTTCATTTTCAAAAAAAGTAGTAAGGCGAGCGCATGTTGCGGATAATGTAAAAAAAGTGAATAGAGTAATGAATTTTGTTAACCAAAATGAGGAAACCTCTTTGAGACAAATTCAGAGAACCTGTCGCATAAAAAAAGATTGAAAAAAAACGGATTTCGATGCTACAAAATGAGGAAAGTTCAACATTTAAATGAGGGAGATAAGCCAAGGAGAGTAAGATTTTGTAGATGGTTATTAAATAAGAAAAGGAATGACGCGCTGATATGTAGCAAAATTGTTTGGTCGGACGAATCAAATTTTTCTAATAATGGATTTTTCAATAGAAATATGCATTATAAGTGGACACGAGAAAATACACATTGGTGCAGAGAGACTGCTTTCCAAGAAAGATTTTCTACGAATGTTTGGTTGGGTCTTTTAGGGACTAAAGTAATTGGACCTTATTTTTATGATGGCAAATTAACCGCTCGTAGATACCTTAATTTCCTGCAAAACGAATTTCAAGATTTTCTTTATGAATTAACAGTGGCAGAAAGATTAAATTATTCATATTTTCAACAAGATGGGGCTCCACCTCACACTGCTGTAATATGTATAAATTATTTAAATCAAGTTATGCCAGATAGCTGGATAGGCACCTATGGACCCATTCTATGGTCAGCTCGATCACCAGATATTACTCCCTTGGATTTTTTCGTCTGGGGTTACATTAAAGACAAGGTATTTTAAACTGCCCCTGAAAATATTGAGGACATCAAAACCAGAATTCGAAACGCATGTGAGGCAATTACTCCTGAAATGCTCCAAAATGTAATGCGTGACGTGTCTCGTAGAGCACGTTTATGTGTCAGAATGCATGGTGCACAATTTGAGCATTTGTAGTTAGAAAAATAAATACACACAATTTCTTTTCAATATAGTAATAGGTAGTACTGTTATACATAGTTTTTCGTTTTTTTCTTTGAATGTTCGTTTTGTACTTGTATTTTTATTTATGAGATATTTATTGGTTTGTATTAAATTGTAATAAATAATCACGGAATTATAATTATTATAAAGTGAATTTTTACTATTATGGCACAGTTGATTGTTACGATTCAATGATATGAATTGTGGTATTCGTAAAATATTAAATATTGACACTATCGGTTAAAATTTCTTTGACATGTTTTATATCGTTGGAATGAGAAAAAAATAACGGAATTAATGGCGTCATGGCCTACATTGAGATAGGTATTTTTCATTTTTGCACAATAGCGTATGTCAAAGCCAACTGCATTTTTCGATTTTTTTGTTACACGTTATTATTCTTATTGTCTTTGCCGTCAACTTTCATTCCTTTAACTTTTTTCGTATCTCCTCAAATAAGGAAGCTATAACCGTTTGTGGTTTTCCTATTTTTCAGGTTTTTGTAATATATCTCATAAAGTAGACTACGGATTTCAAATTTCTTTTTACTGAAATATAGCTCACAAAAAATGGGATAACTGTTTCTAAAACTTTATTCTTCTACAATAGATATTAAGCGAGATATTTGGTGTGGCCCTCGTAAAATAGACAGTCTGTATATATATATATATATATATATATATGCTGCAGCAGCAGCAGTAGTGGCAGCAGCAGCAATAGGCAGCTTTCAGCTAGAACCTGAGGATGGCAGATGAGATTCCGCCGAAACGTCGTTCAGACAAGCGTGGCTCCCACATGGGAAAAATAAACTCTCGTGTCAGTCGTCTCGGGAAGCCTTGCACTGACGAGCGCCACCAGCGCGAAACTGCAGTCTGCAAGTGGCCCGAGATGACTGGTGCGAGAGTTGCCTTTAATTAGGTATAAATCTTTCGGCTGGTATTTGTTTCAATCAAAACCAAGCGTTTTGTGATAAAATGTGATTTTTATCCTTAACGCGGCCAGACTAGCAATTCGTTGCAGTTTGGTTTACTATCCTTATGAAAATAAGGATTCATAGAGGTGATAGACAGAAATATTTTGTTTTAATATATATATATATATATATATAGTTTTGAAAGAAAGGTTAGTTTCTTTGGTTGTTCTTGAACCTTGTTTAATTATATATTTTTGAGGATTTAGTTCTTGGGTTTCGGTTCATTAAAAGTGGCATAAATCGCATAAAACCTCCACTTTTAATGAACCGAAACCCAAGAACTAAATCCTCAAAATATATATATATATATATATATATATATATATATATATATATATATATATATATATATATATATATATATATATATATATATATATATATATATATATATATATATATATATATATATATATATATATATATATATATATATATATATATATATATATATATATATATATATATATATATATATATGTTGTTTCTTAGGTTTTCACGGGTATTAAATGAAGTGTTGACGTGCTTCCGGGTGTTTTCCCGTGTAGTTGGTAGGCTCATGTTGGAACCATGGTTGTCTGAACGACGTTTCGGCGGAATCTCATCTGCCATCTTCAGGTTCTAGCCGAAAGCTGCCTGCTGCTGCTGCTGCTGCTGCTGCTGCTGCTGCTACTGCTGCTCCTTGTTGCTCGAACTGAACATATATATATATATATATATATATATGAAGTGTTGGTGTTCTTCCGGGTGTTTTCCCGTGTAGTTGGTAGGCTCCTGTGGGAGCCACGCTTGTCTAAACGACGTTTCGGCGGAATCTCATCTGCCATCTTCAGGTTCTAGCTGAATGCTGCCTGCTGCTGCGGCTGCTGCTGCTACTGCTGCTCCTCATTGCTCGAACTGAACTGACGTTCTCTCTGTTGTGCGGCTCCTTATATACGTTGTGGGGTGGAGCGCACCTGCGCACTTGGCTGCGTGTTACTGGCCCTCTTCTCTCTGTTGGAGGCGTAGCGGGCGCCTGAGCTAACCCGACAAGAGGCCTCGTTGAAACGTCACGTTTCACGTGACTTCTCGTTGATGGTCGTGCGTCCTCGTGTTTAGCCGGCTCTTGAGGTTGTCGTGGTCCTCCTGGGTTGGTTAGCGCTTGGCTCCGGCTCCTCGTGATGGGTCCCCTTGTAGCTGGCTGTGGTGTCTCTTCCTGAATGGTCGATACTCGACGGTGCCTCGTTGCGATCTGTTCGTTTACCGTGGGTCGTCGTCTGTTTTCCGTTACGTAACTTCCTGACAGTGCGGGCTTCCATGCAGTGGGTAATCTTTGAGTGTCGTCTCGTTTGTTAAGATTTTGAGGTCTTTTTTCAATTTCTATAGCCTCTCTGGTAATCCTTGACCTCCAATACTCGATATTGGCTATCGTTCTGGTGTTGTCGAAGTCTATCTTGTGTCCTGTGGTTTTTGCGTGTTGTGCTAAGGACGATGTTTTCTCCTCTTTTTGCACTGCATTTCTATGTTCTTCTCTTCTTACACTTATCCGTCTGTTCGTTTGTCCTATGTATGATTTGTTGCAATCTTGGCACGGGATTTCGTATACTCCTTGGTTTTCTAGGGCGATTTTTGATTTCGGGTTACGTAGAACTGTGCTGATTTTTCGGTCTGTTTTGAATATTGTGTCTATGTTGTATCCATGTAGAAGTTTTCCGATTTTATCCGTTGTCCCCTTCACGTAAGGTAAATATGCTTTTGCCACTGGTTTCTCAGATTCTTCATGGATTCGTGGTCTGGATGGTTCTTGCGACTTCTGTATTGTATACCTTGAAAATCCATTTCTCATAAGTGCTTTCTGGAGTGATAACATCTCTTCGTTAATATGGTCGCCGTCTGCTAGCCTTTGGGAGCGTGTCACTAGAGTCTTTACTACTGAATTCAATTGCGCTGGATGGTGGTGTGATGCTGCGTTTAGATATCTGTCTGTGTGAGTGGGTTTTCTGTATACCGTATGACCTAGTGTTCCGTCCTGTTTCTTTTTTACTAATACGTCAAGAAATGGGAGCTGGCCTTCTGCTTCTACCTCCATTGTGAATTTGATTCTGTCGTGAATGTTGTTTAGGTGGTTTAAGAAATTATTAAGATGTTCTCTCCCATGAGTCCAAATTACGAACGTGTCGTCAACGTATCTTAGCCAAAGTTTCGGTTTGAGTGGAGCAGTTTGTATTGCACGAGCTTCTAAGTCCTCCATGAAGAGATTAGCGATGACTGGGGATAAAGGTGAACCCATCGGTGCTCCTTCCGTTTGTTTGTAGCGCTGGTCATTGTATGTGAAGTATGTGTTGTTTAGACAGTGTGTAGTTAGACTAAGAATATGATCCTCTGGACTGTACTTTTGCTTGATCAATTCAAGTGATTCCTCTACTGGTACGTTTGTGAACAATGACACTACATCGAAGCTCACTAGAAGATGTTCTGGTTGGACAGTCTCGTTGCTTAGTAACTCGATGAAATGTTGTGCGTTTTTCACATATGACGTTGCTTTTTCGGCAAGGGGCTGCAACTGCCTAGCTAGATACCTCGCTAATTCCTGCACAGGTGATCCTACAGAGCTAACAATAGGTCTTAGTGGGGCTCCTTCCTTGTGGATCTTTGGTAAGCCCCGAACTGAACGTAGTTCAGTTCGAGCAACGAGGAGCAGCAGTAGCAGCAGTAGCAGCAGCAGCAACAGCAGCAGCAGGCAGCTTTCAGCTAGAACCTGAAGATGGCAGATGAGATTCCGCCGAAACGTCGTTCAGACAAGCGTGGCTCCCACAGGAGCCTACCAACTACACGGGAAAACACCCGGAAGAACACCAACACTTCATATATATATATATATATATATATATATATATATATATATATATATATATATATATATATATATATATATATATATATATATATATGTATATACATTATAAGCGTTGTATAAACGTTTTGAAAATGAATATATCAACAATCTTGTTTTATAAAAAATGTTCTGTAAATATTTTTTCAGCTTCTACAAAACATCAAATTACAAGTGTATAGTCTAGACTTTGTACTAATTTCCAGTCCTCTCGAAGTTGGTCGCAATTATGCAAGGTATTGTCCATGGTGATTCAAATTTTTACATCTTTAAAATGTTATAATTAAATTTTTTCAAATTGTACACCCTGCAAATTTTTGTTTCAAATGTTTCGGCAATCAATTACCTTCAATTGACGTTTATAAGTACTGTGTTATTCAAAGATGACAATTTTCATTAATATGCAACTGAAAATTCTCAATTTATCGAAACCATTGTTCACCAACACAGATGGCCAATAAATGTTTGGGGTGGTATAGTTAGAACTACATTTTTGTGAAAGTTTACTTAGTGAAAAACTCATTGATAACTTAACATTGGATGTTATACAAAAGATGTGGTGTTGATGCTCCTATACATTAAATTTTTTTTATTTATTTATTTTTTTAAAATGAGATGACAATTTCACAATATAAAAATTTGAGTCATGGTATAGAACACCCAGTAGAATTAGGTTTGAATTCGAAGAGGCTGAAAATGAATACATAGTCTTGATTAACATTCAAAGTGAAATGAAAAGTGGTTCAAACTTATGAAAATACGTGTTTTACAGATTTTGCTGCAAATTATAATTTTTTTTTTTTTTTGTCGGAAAATGTGGTGTAACGTGGCAACAGCGCAGTGTATGTGAGACGCCCTGTAAATTTAAAAATAATTTTAAAGTATGCCATTCTTGATCGCCCAGTTTTCATCTGGGATATTTTTTCAGATTTCAAATAGTTGGGAAATAATAACTGTTCGTTCACACACTATTGACTCTATGTAATGATATTTTATAAAACTAGAATAACTGGTATATTTTGTACAAATTCTATAATTTACAAAACTCCAGGCCATACACTTTTGGACAAGACTATTCAACATTGATTTTTAAGTAAATATTTAATAGCAAATTATATTTTTACAGTTGTTTAGGCGTGTGGCAGCTGCCTTGCCAGGCATGGACTCTACGGAGAACAAACCACCAGAAGACAGTATCCTTTTAAATATGTTGTGCATGATTTATATGAAATTCGAGCTTATTTTGGCATGTCGATATGATTTTGCATCTTGTTTTTCTTTATTTTCCTTAATGATTATTTTAGTGCAAGAAGTTGTCCTTAAAGACACACCAAATGAAGTTAAAGATCCAGATGGAGGCTGTGCATGCTGATTATATGTTGATATGTTACCTACCGTGCTTGTATATGTTTTGTAGAATTTTTTATGTCATGTTTTATTAAGAGTTGTCGCCTTTTATTAGACCAGTAACTTAATATTATTTATATACATTATGTATTGAGCTATCACCTTCTTACAGAGGCTCTTAATATCATTCTTGCTATTAAATTTCAAAAATTTTGTCAGGATAGGATTTCTCAAGTGAAACATTTTCCACGCTATGGTATTATTTTTTCTAATTTAGAAATTCTTTGTGCAATATAGCAACCTAGAAATTGTTTAAGTATTTTTTGATATTAGTCATATGACGAGACGTGCAAAGTCCATAGAATAGGAACAAGTAATGTATTTACTGAACAAACCGTTGTGGATTAGGATCACTCAAAATACCTGTGAAAAATAAATGTTAATTTCCCAAAAAAAATGATCTCCAAATTTAAACAAAATTGGTTGATAATAACATGTGCTTCCATGACCACAAAGTTTTCATGCAATTGTGGGTAAAAAACAAATATTTTTCGTAAATTTGCAATAGAATCTTTAAAATGAAATGAAATAAAAATTGCACTCAAGTCTCCTCTTCAGGATTGTCCAGAGAATACGAATTAAAAATTCATTTTTAAATTAAATCCTCATAATACCCATTTATAGGACAAAAAAATTAGTGATTTTTATACTTTATTTATTTATTTTTTTCTTCTTTATTAGCATCTCTTTTCAGTATATAGATATATAGTTGTAGCTTTTTTAAACTTAACCTTTTGACTAACTCTGATAAAATTTAAAAAGTACATAACATTTAATAGGTAGGTAATCAGTAATTGTTAAATATGAGTAGAAAGTCAAAAGAAAAGTGGAAAAGTTTCTAAAGACTGCAACTCTAACTTCATTCTGAGGGAGATTAATTAACAATAATAAATTGCTTAAATAATTTGCGGGTTCCATTGGCAAATTCTTAATCTACAAAATGAAATAACTAATTTGGGGAATTAAAAAATGTGGAAATGTTAAAACTGTGTAGCAAAATGTAAGTGTTTAAACAGTTTGAAAGATATTAAAATATTGACAAACTGACTAATTAAAAATAATTTCTACAAAGAGAATGAGCAACATGCATGAATTTTAGAAATGCAATAATTTATTATTTTTTCGTTATATATGTTATATAAGTTGAGAAAGTAATGAAGAAAAGGTATAAAAAAAATGTGTAGCCTAAATAAACGACTTTGAAATTCAAAATTTTATGGCAACATATTCACGTGACTGAAAACACCACGCTATTGGTCTGACGTCATTCGGCATAATGTCTAATGGTCGTCTATCTGCCAAGGGGTTAAATCGTAAATTGTTTTGTGTTTTGTAAATGTGTATTGATATTTTCGTAAAAGAAATCATTCATTTATTTATTTATTTTAATTATTAAGTGGTAAAAATGACTGACAGTGGATTTTTACGGGGCCAGAGTGATAATTTGCCCGTTGTTGATGTGTTTATGATGACAAACTTTTTTGCTACTAATACTGATTTTATTAGTGCCGAAATTGGAGGTACTAAAGCAACAAGATATGTGTCATTCATTATTCTAAACATTAATGCAATTGTGCCCATTTTTATCCTTTTACTGTAGTTGAATATAACAAATTATTTATGTACCTAACCTCAAAATAGGTAAACAAGGCAATGTTTTAATATTATATTAATTAATATTTTTCATCTTAGAATGCTTTACTTTTTTATATAACCTCTCGTCACTTACTAAGTACGTGCTTTTAGGTAGGTAGGTACATTAATAGTAAAAATAACTGTTGACATACATAGGTATATATAAATATATAACTGGATAATATGTAGAACGTCGAGAAGTTACATTATTCCCACCGTTCTTATACATTTATACATTTTAATTCAAGGTTCCTATTAACAGAAATTAGTAAACTTTTGTATTCCTATAAATAGGAAAGTGACCAAATTCACCATGATATGTAAACAAATTATCACAATAATATTAGAATTAGGTACATATTTTCATAATATTATTATAAAATAATTAGTTTTAATGGGTAAATTTACATCAAAATGATCCTGGCAGCAATATAATCTTGAGGATGACGATAATTCTGCATTTCGGTCGTCTCGTCTCATAGCTCTGCACCATTTCTTCCTAACTTTATCGCATCCAGGCACATTAAAAAATAACTTTTCTGGAGTTTTTATTGTAGTATTTGTACATTTGGGCACAATACAATATTTATAGTTACTTTTCTTTGTATTTTCCATAACACAACATAAATAATGTGTACACATTCGCAATCACAATACGTTTTCCGTCGGTGCGACGTGCCCGATGATGTCACACACAAGTAGCGCGGAAACTTCTCCATTTAAATGCAGTTAAATTGACAGC
Organism: Stenurella melanura; assembly: GCA_963583905.1. Lineage (NCBI taxonomy): Eukaryota > Metazoa > Arthropoda > Insecta > Coleoptera > Cerambycidae > Stenurella > Stenurella melanura. Next base: position 51,685,747 of record OY757318.1, on the reverse strand, counting down.
TGCAGTAAATAATTTTTTTAACCTTTAATTAGAACATAAAACAAAAATAAAATACTGGAAAAATAATGTTGTGCTGTGATGTTTAAAAAAATTATGCATTTTGCTCATTGCTAATAAATCATATTAAACGTCAAAGATACATGATACTTTTACTTTTGCCTTTATGGGATCATTTTGAGGCCCAATAGTACTCTTATGAGGGTTAAATTTAAAAAAGAATTATTAACTCATATTATTTGGAGAATTGTGAAATTGAAAAAAGGTGGAAATGTTACAAATTTATAGCAAAATATGATTGTTATAATTATACCCACAGAAATAGATTCTCTGAAAAAAATAGTGCCCAGTATGCTCTATCCAAAAAAAACAAAAAACATCGTTCGTATCTACATTGAGTAGGGGTAATTACTGACTATTTTCAAAAAACCAAGAACAGTGCCTTTTTTGGTTTTTAATGAAGATTAATCACATTAATATCTACCAATTTTGCTCAAATTTGGTGGAAATAATTTTTTTTGGACTTCGAATAAATCTCTAGGATGATTGATTGATTAGCCAATGTACGGTAAGGCATTGCTGCTACTTCCGGATATCTAAACTGGATGTTTTTATATACCACCAGGCCAGGCCCCGAATACGTACGCTGGATTAGATATGGGATAGCTTGTTGCCAGCAGTGGGAGCTATATGACGCAAGGTGCAGGAATATAAGATGGGAAGTGTCGGTGTTTGTAAGATGCTTCTTTTAAGTTTCCATCTATCATTTCCTTATTCTTCTTCCGAGTCTTCTGTTTCTAAATCTAGCAGTGTGTATATCCTTAGTATTTCTTTATTGTATTCCTTCTTTTGAGTTTTTTGTTCTGTAGTAAGAAGATGTCTCAGGTGTCATTATTTGCTGTTTTGTTGTACCCTTTAGCCAGTTTCCATTTTCGTTTGACCATGTGTGGAGTAAGGTTTTTCCCATGATTTTCTTATCCTCATATACTTAGAGTATGTTGTTGTTTTTCTGCGGCTTTCATCTTCTTTAGTTGTTCGTATTTATTGTGTGCTCATGGGTGATTTCTTCCTCGTCGCTATTCTCCATGGCCTGGTTCAACTCCCTCTGTCTTCAGGGTATTATAACACTGGTTTCGTGCTGCCCTAACCAGTTCTGGGGCTCCCTTATGCGAGGTTTCTTTTTTTATAAGGTGGCAGATGTGGATCGCAAGGTCTTTACACAATACACACCTTTTCGTGGTGCGGGTTGCTTCTTACACCTCCTACTTTTTATCTCTCTATCTGTGGCCTGAAACAAATATACATGTCTGTACAAGCCGCTGAAACTATTCTCCATGGCCCATTTCGACCCCCTGTCTTCAGGCTATTGTAACACTGGTTTAGTGTTACCCTAACCACTTGTGGAGCTCTCTTATGCGAGGCCTTTTTTTTATGAGGTGGCGAATGTGGATCTCAAGGTCCTTACAGGTTTGCTTCTTATTCCTCCTACTCCTCTATCTTGTGGCCTGAAACAATTTTACATGTTGTCTGTACTGGCGGCTGGAACTATTCTCCATGGCCCTGTTCGACCCTCTCTCTTCAGGCTATTGTAACACTGGTTTAGTGCTACCCTAGCCACTTCTGAGACTCCATTATGCGGATGTGGATCTCAAGGTCCTCACACAATACACCCCTTTTGTGGCGTGGTTTGCTTCTTACTCCTCCTCTTCCTCTTTATCTTGTGGCCTCAAAAAGGTGCTGGTATGTTGATACAGGAAGTCGTAACATTTCAGTGCCTCTACAGAGAGGCGTACGGACAACTTCCTACTCTTGGTTCTGTAACTAGGGTAGCATTGAGCTAATACTGACATCTCTGCTACTTCCCTGAATGGATCGATGGATGGATGGATTCTTACAAACCCTGCAAATTCTCCCTCGTTTTTTGAGATAAATTTTCTCTTGTACTTCTAAAAAACACATAATGATGATAATAATAATAATAAACTTTATTCGATAAAAAACATACATGTCATAAAATATGAAACAAGAACATGTTTCCACTATAAAAGCTAAAAAAAATGTTTAACTTGATTTATTGAGTCGCCCTATTACACATTTAATCTAGCTAATAATTATGTAAAATAATAGCCACGCAAACATAGGAACTTATGCACTAACATTGTCCACTGGTTTATTTACAAAATGATTCCAAGGTAAACTGTGTCCGTTCAAGGGTAGATTTGTCTCATGAAAAGTTTCTATTGTGGTGTGTCCAAAAATTCTTCATTATTGAGGTACGGCCCTTAGAACTGAATAGAAAGCTGTTTTTTGGCAACAAATATTAACTATGATTAACAGTGCCTATTCTCAAGACTGAACTTTCTCATTTAACTATTATTATGCAATTGTCGAAACAGTGCCTTTTTGAGTTCCATATCCAAGGGCCGCATTTCCAGAACAAAACATTTTCAGACTCGTGTTAATATACTTTTCGCCTTATTCATGAGAAGAATCCACCCTTGAAATGCCTTGGTTTACTTCTGAATCGTTTATATTTGTGTGTGTGTATATATAAATGTTGAATTATATTTTATGTTATGAAACTGCTAAACATTTTCTTTATTTTTTAGTAATAACTCTAAAATATTTATAGTCTTCTGGTGCCTGACAGTTATATCATAGCACTCAAAACACTGTAAAGCATCTGGCAAATACTGAATTGGAAGTCTCTTCTAATTAAATAGTTTTGTGGATGTGTCACTGCACTCTAATTGGTGTTTTGCCACTCGCTTTTCAGTCAGTTGTGTTGGATCTCCTTACATACATAGGGTGTACCTTGCTAACTAGTGTTTTCAAAACAGCTTATTAACTAGTCACTTCAAAACCTGTTTGCTTTTTAACAAATTTAAGATCACTTGCACATGCAGTATACTGTATACTGAATGAACAGAGTCATTAGAAAAGCCATAGATTTCAGACTTTCAAAGGTATAACTCTAAAACCTGGAAAGGAAGAATGGCCTATTTTCAATGTTTCATACTTTCCCATCACTTCCTGTTTCCACAGAAGTGATCCCAAATAGAACACCCTATATTTTACTTTTATGGATTACAAAGACTGAAGCAAGATCGGAGTTTTTAAGAAAATGTCAGCCTACAGCCAATGTTTTTTAGAATCATTATTATTTTTGATCTAGATTCGAAGCCTACATTTACTCATCCTTTATTCTGAGAAAATTTAAAGTTATGTTATGCAAATGTAACAAAAAATTATAATGCTCGGATAATTTTAAACGAGAAGAAATTGAAGTGAATTTCTTAAAATGTGTGTACAGAATTTTGATGATTAGTTGATGAGCTATCGAAGAACTCGCTACTGCGTAGGCTCCCATAAGTATTTCAATTGCTTCGATTGCAGCTACAATTAATGATAATATAATATATCAAAAAATATTTATAGTCATGTTTTTTAGTATATCATTTCAAGATGATTTTAAACATAATTAATTTGTAAAAAAATCGAAAAATTTTATACTTGCTCAAATAAAGAAAACAATAGTAATTTTTAAGACAATTATAATTATTCAAAGTATTTTACGTTTATACATAAATGCATTTATTTAGTGTAATCAAAATCTTAAGACTAATCTAATTATTAAAAAGTACTTGGTGCTTATATATTATTACCTAAAATTTAATATGGATATATATTTTTGACTATTAACTGTAATATTCGGAGTTCGCTATAAAAAAGTGCTTCAAATGTATTTAATTTATTTTTATGTGACGTAGTATTTATTTTGTATACAGGGTGTCCCAGGAACGTTAAAGATTAGTCCGTAAACTTTTATATATAGTTTATACTTATTATGTATTATATATAGTAATTGGTGGTAATATTTTATCTGGTGGAGAAAATTTGGACCCTCGTGACCTTGATATACTTTAAGAAAAATTATATATCTTTTATCTTTTTTTAGTAACCAGTAATCACATAAATGGGATGAAATAGAGAAGTTTTGAAAATAATTGTAAAACCTAGACGACTTCTTTTAAATTTTGTATAAAACTAAGAAATTCGACACATAGAATTACCATTACAATTTAGAATTGTAGATATTTTAGAATCTCAAAAGTTAAATTACTAAATTATTTGAAGAATGGGAATTTAAAAAAAGAAAGTACAAAATCGCCATTATAGAAAAGAACCGTAGCATTTTTCATAAAGGTATGCTTGGTCATATAGATGCAAAATAATCTCCTATACCTCCCCGTTCAGAGTCAACACCCTATATAATTTGACATGCCTCAAAGAAATTGACACAATGTATAGAAGTATAGAGTCGCCCAGCTCAAGACTTACGAGACCACTCCACGTGAGTAAAATTATTCCACTGGTTTGATCTGATGGCTCCCTGGAAAATCATTCTTTGTAATATAAAATATACTCAAAACTATAATATTCTTTTGTTTTTCTTTTTTGTTTAAAATTGGTTATTATTCCTTTCAATAAACTTCTGCTTAAGTAGTCTTTTTGGACAATGTAACTTTATGTACTAAGCGTGCTGCTGTTTCTTAACAATACTAGTGTATAAGTCCTATCATACACTAGTCAAACGAATAGTCCATTCATTGCACTATGTACTTTGGAGGATTTATTTTTATTTGTTTAAATTTTAATAAAAGCGAAATCCAAATGTGACATTGTTTTTTAAATAGTTTTAAGAAATTTGGTCTATGTTATCATACACATTGTCTCCTTTTTTGGCATTGTTCTATGCATTGGTTTTACGATTGTCAGTTTTTTTAAACTTGGCTTTACAAACTTCAAGAACAATAATGTAAGACATTTTATCACAGAGGGAAAAAAATAAGGATTATAGTTGTTATTTCCATATGATCTGATCATATTTCTCTCTATGTATCATACTGTAGGGTATTGTTGTCCAGAGAATATATGTGATAAGCTCCCTGTCACTGTCTCCTTGTTAATTGACAATGCTTTAAATTAATAATAAAATAAAAATGAGTGTACTTTATCATGAGATCATGTCTGCCTTTGGGCCTAACAACTAAATATATGACAAAAAGTAAGGATATACTCGAGGTAGAAATCCAAGGCGCCCTGCCTTATTCATGGTGCCTTTTCAAGACAAAACAGTTCGTCTACATTGACGCTAAAAAATACTTACGGGAACTTCTTTCTTATGCGCCATATTACTCAAGAATGTTTTTGGTAAAATCGAAGCTTATTCTTTTCTCCAGATATCACCAGGAGAAGTTTAAAATGAAATACTATCTGAGACTAAATTTTTCAGTATATATGCTTATTCTTTTGTATACTTCCTACCATTTCTTGATTGAATAAGCGTATATGTGACAGATGTTTTAGGCATATTTTTCCTCAGCTTTTCTGTAATCATATTTTTTTGGGACTTGATTGTTTTGAAGTTGAAAATCGACATTAAAGTTATAAAAAAAAATAGCATTTATAAAATATGATGTGTGCGGTACAGTTTTTCTATATTTTACTTGTCAAAACGACTGAATACAATACTAAAAAACTAATGTCACAGATGAAAAGCTGAAATAAAAATACGTCGGAAATGTGTTATTATAGCTAATTATAGCTAATAATGCTTTGTATAACTCATCAATAAATTTGTTTATTATATATTATTGTGTATATTTGGAGGTGTGTGTCTACCGATATTTTTTTTGTTAACAATGGAATGTTTATTTTGTGAGCAGGCTCTGCAAGAAAATGACAAACAAAATCCGAGATTGCAAGGATTAAAAACAATTATAAGTGCTGCAGAAAAAAGGAAAGACATTTCTGCTCAAAAGATTTTACAACAAAAGGAAGACATTCTAGGAGGAAAGGTTAAAGTAAGATTTCATTTAACTTGCAGACAAACATTTATTAGTTCGCAAAATACTGGATATGTTTCCCAAAGCAGTGAAAACGAGAATGCGTCATCGTCTCGGGCAAGATACCATAAAGACGCATTTAATATTCGGAAAATGTGTCTAATATGTAACAGATCTGGAAAGAAAGTTCAAGCGCGCTTAACATCTGTGCAGACAGGTAGGTTAATCAATTGATTCGATTCTTTTTAAAGAAAAACATGAATTTACTATTTTATTCGTTATTCTAAACGCAATAATGTTAAGTTGTTAATGCAGATTGACTGACATCAGCATACATTTCTTTATCAAAAAGTTTGTTAGCTTCGTTTAATAATGTTCTGCACATATTCCTTTCAAATGCTTCTCCATGATAATTTTTTTATACAAGATTCCATTTTCTGTCCCACCGAAGAGTTTTTTCTTTGCCGACAAGAGGACCTTACCAAGCAATTCTAAAACAAATGGTTTACGAACCGGTTCGTAAATCATTATGTAATTTTTCAGCATACTTGGAACAAATGTCGTAATAACTTACATTATAAGAATGCAATATAATAACTATTTACACCTCATCAGTTTACAGTAAAAGTGTATATGTCACACATTGTTGACAAATGTTTACCTCGTCTTTTCATCGATGACATTAGTTTTTTAGTATTCAGTCTTTTTGACAAGTAAAATATCGAAAAACTGTACCGCACACATCGTATTTTATAAAAGCTAATTTACTTCCACATTCACATCGTGAAATTTTGTACACATATATATTATAACGAGATCTGGAACTGGATTGTTTTTTGAACATATCCGGTAAAGGGTTGGGGGGTAAATAGAGGGAAATAAGTAAAGCAAGCTGGTAAGAGTACAGAAACGTAAAATTTGGTGTATGTACTAGAAGCCAAGGCTTCATTTTTTTATAATTTCCATCCTCCCACCAGCCCCTACTCCATTATTAAAGGGGTTGATAAAAAAAATTGAGATATTCACTTGAAATTTGGTATATGTATATATTATATTGACATCAGGAACTAGATTATATTTTGAGATTCCGTTGAAGGGTTGGGGGTTAAATTAGGGGTAAATAGGGGAAATAAATAAAGCAAGCTGGTAAGAGTACTGAAACTTGAAATTCGGTGTATGTATTAGAAGCCAAGGCATCAGATTTTTTAATATTTCTCAACCCCCCCACTCCATTATTAAAGGGGTTGATAAAATAAAATTGAGATATTCACTTGAAATTTAATACACGTATGTATTATGACGACATCTGGCACTGGATTATATTTTGAAATGATTCCGTTGAAGGCTTGGGGGTTAAATAGGGGAAAATAAGAAAAGCAAGCTGGTAAGAGTAAAGAAATATGGGATTTGGTGTATATACTAGACGCGAAGGCCTCAGATTTTTTAAAATAATATTTTCCATCCCTCCACCACCCCCACTCCCTTATTAAAAGATATGATAAAATTTCATTGAGATTTTCACTTCCGCTCTATTATTAAAGGGATTGATAACAAAATTGAGATATTCATTTGAAAGTTAGTACACGTAGTACCCAATCCTTCTCCAGAAAGGACAGGATATATTACAACCACATTTATGTAAAATATTCTGAGCCTGTTTGGCCTGGAGATACATACCACGTATATGGCGGAAGGTGAAGGTCACTTACCTCCCAAAAATCGGTAGGATTTCAGACCAGACATCCAAGTCATATAGACCCATAAGCCTGTCCTCTTTCCTGCTTAAAACACTGGAAAGAGTACTGGACAGGTACATTAGAGACGAAATTCTAAGAGAACCTCGCGCTAGATGATTTAAATAGGCTACTGGCAAAGTCATTAGATGACAAAGAAATTGCAGTAGCCACTTTTCTAGATATAGCGTTTAACAAAGCACTCATTAACGAATGCGTTGTTAACCAGAGGAGTCCCAACAGTGCTCTGCCAGTGGATTAAGGCCAACCTAGAGGAAAGGATAATAGTATCCACTTTAGGCGAGGCTACCATTGAGGCAAAGGTAAATACAGGTTGCCCCCAAGGAGGGGTACTATCTCCACTACTGTTTGCAACCCTTGTTGACGATCTCGTCCGAAAATTTTCTCTGGAAGGCTTTTACTGCCTGGGATATGCTGACGACATAGTAATAGTTGTCAGGGGGCGATTTGCGAACACGGTATCAGAGCGTTCACAAAGAGCCCTAAATATTGTCGACAGGTGGTGTAATGAGGAAGGACTCTCCATTAACCCCCACAAAACCACAGTCGTCACTTTCACAAGAAAAAGAGTCTTGGAAGGCCCAAAGCCCCTAGTGCTCAACGGTGTGGAAATTCCATTTCTCAGTGAGGTAAAATACCTAGGAGTCATTTTTGCCCAAAAACTGACATGGAATTCTCACATCGAAAAAGTCACACAGAAAGCAACAACAGCCCTCGGAAGGTGCAGGCAGATGTGTGGAAAAAATTGGGGATTAAATCCCAAAATGACTCTATGGTTATATACTAAGGTAGTAAGACCCATAATAACCTATGGATCGGTAGCATGGTGGACTAAGACAGTGCAGTCGGGAGCTAACGTATAAAGGCTTGCTTGCCTGTGCGCCACGGGAGCCATAAAAACGGCTCCTTCTGGACTTTCCACCACTACACATATTTATTCAAGGAGAAGCTCGTTCAGTGCAGCATAGGTTAATGCAAGGCCATACACCAATAAGGCAGCAGCATGGAACAGAGCACCAAAAGTTATACTTAGAGGTGAAGGCAGATCCCATTCTAGGAATGCCCACGGATATTACAGTCCCAAAGTATAACTTTAATACAAATTTCAAAATCATAATACCAGACAGGGAAGATTGGACAAACGGTCCTCCAATACCGGCACAAACAGTCTGGTATACAGACGGCTCTAAGACAGGACAGGGAGTTGGAGCTGGTATTTATGGGATAAGGTCAAAAACGAAAATCCCAATAAGTCTAGGAAAATACGCCACAGTATTTCAGGCTGAAGTGGTGCGCAAAGGAAATTATAAGGCAATGAACTGTAAATCAGTCGATCGCCATTTTTTCCAATAGCCAGGCTGCGCTAAAAGCAATCGGTTCCACGCAAGTCAAATCGAGACTTGTATGGGACTGCATAAATACCCTTATAGACCTAGGAAGTCAGAATAAAGTGACCGTGGCGTGGGTACCAGAACACAAGGGAAATGAAAAGGCTGACGAACTGGCCAGAGAAGGCGCGGATAGCGCCCTCATAGGACCCGAACCCTTTTGTGGTGTGGCCAAGCCATGCATATGAGCATCCATTAACAAATGGGTGCAAACCAAATCTCTGGAATGGTGGAAAAATTTGCCATGACAGAGACAGGCTAAAAAGTTCATTAAAGAACGATCTGCCAAATTTACGGAGGACCTATTATGCCAAAATAGAAAGGCCATTAGAATAATAGTGGGTCTTCTAACTGGCCGCTGCCGACTCAATAGACATTTGAGTCTGATGGGTCTGGTAGAGGACGCAACATGCAGATTCTGCCAAGAGGCAGAGGAAACCTCAGTCTACGTATTGTGCCATTGCGAAGGCCCTGCTAGACTGAGATTCCAACTACTTGGCGAGGAAAAACCAAGAGCTGATAGCTACACTAAGGGGCCCTTATCAAGGCTGTGGAGTCTGATACAAAGAACAAAACTAGATAAGGAGCTCTAAGGAAAACAATCAGGAGCACCACAATAGATCCATGGGGGTCACGGTGGTCAAGGCCAATCAGCCAGCTCCTTCCTAATCTAATCTATTCTAGTACACGTATGAATAGTAATGACATCAGATTGAGATAATTCCGTTGAAGGTGTCAAATTTTTCTATGATGTATGCCCCAAATATTATTAAAATTCTATGACCAATAATTTCCACATACTAGAGTGCAAATATAGTCAAGATGTTTCCTTTAACCCTTTCAGCTCTACTGTCGCTTTTAATCGGCAAAAAAAATGTGCCTGTGCTCTACTGTCGTTTATAAGCACCAGCTGTTAAATAATCTCTGCAGACTACTGTCGTGTAAAATCGGCACTATTTTTATTTTTTAGTCTTTTGAGAGACTATTGTCGATAATTTGCGACACAGCTTTTCACTCTAGTATGCCTACTGTCGATTTTATGTGTTGCGTCAAGTTTAATCGACAGTAGTCGGGTAGTCTCATAATTCAGTAAACACATGTTAGTTGAAGTTGTTTATAGGTTAGCTTGCTCAAACCGGCCAAATTTGCAAGAAAAAGTGAGTGTTAAAACACAAAATAGTGGTTTAACTGTTTTATTATTTAAATTATTATTAGTATTAGAATGACAGATCTATGATGTTCTAAATCTAAAAAAGCACGATTTAATAACCACTGTGGTTTAGACGAAGAGGAGGTACGCCATTTAAGTGAAATCTTAAGTAATGAAGATCCATATCTTAGTAGCTCGGAAAAAGAAACTATTAGTCAATCTTTTAATAAAAGGACAACAAAAAGGTCAAATACTATGGTTATAGTGACGAGTCAGAAGAAGAACCTTTTGTTGATAGTGGCAGTGAATATGAATCGGATGATAGTAGTGAAGAAGAGGGTTTTGGGCAAGATGACGAAGAAGAAGACTTTGTTAAAAATGACGGTGAACATGTTGAAAATGAAGAATATGATAGTACTGAAAATGAAATTCCTATTAGTGGTGATAAAACATGCTACGGTAAGCTTGACATTTCTTGGACTGTGCCAGATTTTATCCCTGAGATGCATCAATTTATTGGTGAGCCTGGTGTACATATTGAAGATTTTTCAGATGAATTCGATGAGGCAAGTTTTTTTACTTCCCTGTTGTCACCAACAGTAGCTGAATATATCGTAGCTGAAACAAATAGATATGCTTCTCAGAAACGCGCTCTTGCTGTGGGGAAGAATGAAACTCTTTCCAACTATTTATGTATCTGGAAGGATATTGATGTGAATGAATTTTTTGTTTTTATTACGGTGATGATGCTTTGTGCCAGAAATAGAAAAATGGACTTAAAAGACTACTGGTCCAAAAATCCTCTGCTTCATTCACCACTTTTCGGTGATATCATGGGAAGAGATAGATATCTGAGTATCTTGAGCACAATTCATTTTTCAAACAACAAGGACCAAGAAAAAGGAGTCTCGTACCATAAAATTAGAGAAGTACTAGGTAAAACAAAGCCGCAATTTGCAAACCAGTTTCAACCTTTTCAGAACCTAGTTATTGATGAAAGTATGGTACTGTTTAAGGGAAGATTACTTTTTAAACAGTATATAAAGACAAAAAGACATAGATTTGGAGTTAAATTGTTCGTATTATCCGATTGTGAAACGGGATATGTGTTAGATTTTATGGTTTATACTGGGAAAAAAACGGAAAGGCAAGACATAAAGGGACTTGGTGTATCTGAAAATGTTGTTGCAACCCTTATGGAACCGTTTCTCAATAAAGGTCACACACTGTATACCGATAACTATTATACCAGCCCAACACTATCCGCCCACCTTTTTGATCATAAAAAGAATTCATGTGGTACTGTTCGCATGCAACGGAAACAGATGCCATATCTGAAACAGCCTCTCAAAAAGGGAGACAATATTTCCAAAGCTAGTAAAAACTTATTAGCGGTAAAGTGGAAAGACCGGAGAGATGTTGGTATGCTCACGTCTTTTCACATGGACACCTAGAAAACCCTTAAATAAGAAGGATAGGACCACTGGAGAGTACATGTAGATAGAAGCCTTTATGTGTCACAGACTATAATGAAAATATGGATCGTAGCGATATGATAATAAGCTCGATCTAATGCTTACGAAAGTCATTGAAGTGGCATAAGAAGATATTCTTTCACACAATTGACCTGTGTCTTCTGAATACCCATGCATTATATTTAACAAAACAAACAGAAAAAAAGGTACCTATTGGAAAATTTCAGTTAAATGTCATTCGTCAACTGCCCATCAGGGAGAAAAACGATTAGTTGAAAGACACTTCCCTTCCAACAGTCCTTCTACTGAGAAAAAAGCAAGTGCCATGAGGAAATGTATTGTTGTGACTAATAGTGACTGTCTTGGAAGTTTGTAAAGAGATTGAGTTTTCTGGAATGTGGTGGAAAAAGATTCTCGATTGTGTTCTAGATAACTCTGAAGGCAATTTTGGAGTATATAAGGCGAGGTTCCCGGCGCAAGAGGAGGAGGTTTGATAAATATGAAGAAGTTGAAAAGTGAAAAAGTGAGGTTAAATATCAAGTAAACAAAGTGTAAAGGTTATTTTGGTTAATTAAGAAGTATTGTATAGTCAGTAAATTATTAAATAAAGTGTTAGATAGATAGATAGATATAATTTATTGATGCTAAAGATACAAAAGTACTTACACAAGTCAAAAGAACAACACAGTATAGGATAATGTTAAAATATATATATATATACGTGCCCCACGGATGATGCGAAGCCCGGTACATACTACAGGTCACCCGCAGCCCGGGCTTAATATTTCAAATAAGACTGTATATTTGGCGCTTATGCTCATCATATTTAAATAGAATAGTGGGCACAGTGGGAGGGGTAAGTTTACGTACAATACAATTCTCGCTAGACTTGTCAGTTCCCCTAAGTGGTGCAGTTATTAAGAAGCCCGAGTGTATATATGTATATTGTTCGACGATTTTATGAAGCCCGGCGGTGTTGCCACAGTAAAACGTCTTGTTTGTAACAATTTGTGTTGATTCTCCAGTGCAGAATTCAACTATTGCTTGGTATAAAATTATTTTATCCCAATTAGGGGTGAACTTGTATTTTCGTCAGACTCACACGATCCACTAAATAATGGTTACGTGCAGTGGTTTAAAATGAAGCGAAGTGAGTTTTTGCTAAAATTGGCTATTGAGAATAAGCAAGTGGTGATTTCTGATACTACCTTATTTAGACAGTGCTTGTTACCTGTTGCTCATCCTCATGAAGGGAATAAAACGCCACCAACACGACCACCTATTTCGGAAACAACTGCATTTTGTATCCCTTCTGAGCAGAAAAAAATTAATATTATTTCAAACGTCTTAATACCTACTATGTCCCAAGAAAATGTAAGGTACAATTCTCAATATCAAGATATTAATAGTAGTGTGTCTGACACACATACTTTCATTGAGTCCGATCCGATGGAGTTACAAGAAAGTCCTTTGACACATCCACCTATTCCGGAATCAATTGAAAATGGAGATGTTTCTATGAAGTTAGATATTAATGATCTTTCTAACATTTCTAAACCTAATATATTCCAAGAGTATTGCTCCCAAGATAATAATTTTAGCACATCTGACACGTCCACTTTGCCTGAAACTAATCCAAAATCTAAAAATCGGTAAAGGTATTTACACAGAACTTCCCTCGTTATTTGTGCATGGCAGTCACTAAAAAATTAATAATTACGAAATGACATTGAGAATAATAATCGGAATAGAGTTATTGCTATTATTACAAAGAAAACATGATAAGTTTTGGTCAAAAAAATATACAGATTGCTCATCCAACAGCAAAAGTTCAATACTAAATAGCACGTGCCACATATTGCAGGCTTGCACAAATACCTTTACAAATGTCCACCATGACTGAATTATTTCTTGGGATGACCACCCTGTACATTTTTCAGTAAAAGTATAATAGGTGCATATGCCAGATATTATTGCCATCTGTCACATTTTCAATCCAACATTCACGTAATGGAGTGGAAGTATAGTGGTGGTTAAAAAATTTCATTTTTTTTTAAATTTTTCAAAAGATGTTGGTAAAATAATTTTCAAAATTTTTTCTTCTGAAATAGGTTTAAAATCAAACGTAGAAATTTTAAATTTGAGCAAAAAGGAAAGTTTCCTTCTATTCTATAGTAGTGCTATAAAAAGTTTAAAAATATATATTTTTTGAAATAGGTTTAGAATGCTATGAAACGTGAAAATTTTAAATTTGAGCAAATAAAAAAAATTCGATCTATTTTAGTGGTAAAAACTTTTTGAATAATGTTGGTGAAAAAAATTTTCAAATTTTTTTTCCTGAAATACCTAGGTTTAGAATGTCATTTAAATTTGAGCATTCTAGTGTTCAATTTTTTTCCATACTGCTAACAAAATGTTGCAAATTTTTTTTCCGAAATTGTTTTGGAATATCATGAAACGTGAAAATTTTAAATTTGGGCAAAAAAAATTTTTTCGTCTGTTCTATAGAATTATGGATTAAAATTGTTTTCAATTTTTTTTTAAATTCTTCAAAAACCTTTTTAAATTTGTTTGAATAGTTTTAGAATGTCATGGAAACGTGGATAGTTAAAATCTGAACAAAGAAAAAAAAATCTATCATAGTGGTAAAATGTTTTAAAAATAGTAAGAAAAATTTCTAATTTTTCTTTTAAATAGATTTAGAACGCTATGAAACGTGGAAATTTTAAATTTGAAGAAATAAAAAAAAATCCATCTATTTTAGTGGTAAACAAATTTTCAAAAATGGTAAAAAAAAATTTCAAATTTTTTTTTTTTTGAATCAAGCTTAGAATGCCATGAAACGTGGAAATTTTAAATTTGAAGAAAGAAAAAAACATTATTTCATTTTAGTAGTAAAAATTTTTTCAAAAATATTGGTGAAAATTTTTTTTTTCCTGAAATAGGTTAAGCGTGTCATGAAACGTAGAAATTTTAAATTTGAGCAAAAAAAATTTGTTCAAAAATGTTTGAAAAAAATTTTCAATTTTTTTTTTTTCTGAAATAGATTTAGCGCGTCATGAAACGTGGAAATTTTAAATTTGAGCAAAAAAAAATTTTTTTCACTATTTATTCCGTTTAGACGGTCCACCCTGTATATTTTCCAGTGAAATTTCTACCATTTCTTCGCTGACAGTAGCGTCAACTACCTACCAAATTTGACTGCTCTCCGTCAAGTAGTTTTTTAGTAAATGCACCAACAGACAGACAGACTGACGGAATTGAAAAACCTATATTTTCGTAATCTACGTGTTCTGAAACGTCAGAATCCGAAAAAATCTCGGAGGGTGATTTTTTCTCGAATACAATACTTCCCTTCGGTATGCGAGGGAAGTAAAAATAACATGAATTTACAAGAAAATGTTTCTTGTAAATTCCAACCATCTATTTTGAAAACAGCTTCATCTGTGGAACCGCTTTCTGAATATAAATATTCAGCTAATGACGAATATATGCCCTCTATTTTGACCGTACTTATATAATCCAATGGATACAAATTATACTGATCTGGAATATATTTCTATTATAACTACTTTATACGCACTTGTTTTTAGGAAGCCCGTCTAGGGCTTCGTAGAAATGAAGTGGGCTTCGTATAATTTATGCAATTTACTGTTTTGTATATATACTTTTTGAATTACAACCCAAAAAATAAAATAACACACCTCTTTCGTTTTTTAATTTTCCTCTATGATTTCTTTTCTGCACACTTAAGCACACTTTTGACGTGAAATACACCCAAAAACAAAAAATCGTGGTTGGAAAATATTTCCTTATTCAAATGTATGGAGAGAGATTACTTTTTTTTATTGTGGAGAATGCATTTAAGAATATACTGGGGACACAGGAGACATGTATTGCCCTGTAACTATTGCATATTTCAAAATAAATTTTTTTAATTAGGATATTTTTTATTAAGATAGGAAGTTGTAACTTTTTAATTTTTCTTTAATGGAAAGGTAACTTTTTTCATGATTCCGATTGGCAATTCAATTTTCTTTAGACCTTTTTCGAATTTTCTGCTAAGAAAAAACAGAATTACGGCCAAAAATTAAATTTTAAAATATTGAAAAGAAGTTTCTTTAAAACATGTTTTAAAGGGAATCTATATTTAAATAGCTTTCACATTATTTTTCTTTCTGTTAAAAGAAATTTGCAATCATTCAAAAAAAGTTACCTTTCCACATTAAAAAATTAACAAGTTGCAACTTCCAGCTAAACTGGTAGAAGAAAAACCTGTAGTGTGTCAAAATGAGCGCATTTATTCCTCAACAAACGCGCCCAAATTTGGAATTTTTTAATTTAAAACAAAAGTTACAGGGTGTTGCTTGCCCTCTGTGTCACCCGGTATATATTTATTTATAGGAAAAATATTAGTTTATTGCTTTTTAAATTAAAATTTATAATGTTTTATTTTTTGTTATAAATATTTTAAAAATAAATTAAATAAAAGATCTTAGCAATCAAAGTTTATACTTGTATAATTTCTGTGATTCTTATTAAATATACCATATTAATACAGTAAAATTAGCACTAGATATTCCACAATATATAAAGAAAAGAAATTATGGATCAGTGAAAATTTGGAAAAATGTTTATTAAAAAATTTGCAGGAAGCAAAAATAAACATTTTTCACAAATTTTCAATGATCCTGCTATGCTGTCATTTGATTCTTTTGTTTTTTCTATTGCATTAATATATAAATTAACAAAATAATTGTAATTGAAATTGCTCATGTTGTATTTATTTCGAAATCAGGCTCATTTACTTTAGATCATGTCAGAGCAAACATTGTTGTCAGATTTGGAGGCCTCTTATAGCGTGTACAATGTATTTTGGCTCTTAAAAGCCATCAAACATTAACATACATAGTCAAAGTATATACAGTTCAAGTCATGCGCCCTCTACAGTCAGTTGTGGTGAACTAACTGTGTGTAAGTTGATATATTATACCAATTTAAGAGGCCGCATGAAATTTTGTAAAGCCCTTCTAGATGACACTACTATCATAACTGGTGCTTTATACACGCTTATTTTTAGGAAGCCCGTTTCGGGCTTCGTAAAACTGAGGTGGGCTTCATATCATTCGTGGAATATACTGTTTTGGGCTTCTTAATGGTGCTTTTAATGTCTATATATATATATATATATATATGTTGTTTCTTAGGTTTTCACGGGTGTTAAATGAAGTGTTGGTGTTCTTCCGGGTGTTTTCCCATGTAGTTGGTAGGCTCCTGTGGGAGCCACGCTTGTCTGAACGACGTTTAGGCGGAATCTCATCTGCCATCCTCAGGTTCTACCTGGAAGCTGCCTACTGCTGCTGCCGCCGCTACTGCTGCTGCTGCTGCTGCTGCTGCTGCTGCTGCCGGTGCTACTGCTGCTCCTCGTTGCTCGAACAGTTCAGTTCGAGCAACGAGGAGCAGCAGTAGCACCGGCAGCAGCAGTAGGCAGCTTCCAGCTAGAACCTGAGGATGGCAGATGAGATTCCGCCTAAACGTCGTTCAGACAAGCGTGGCTCCCACAGGAGCCTACCCATATAGCATTTTTGCATTCAGAGCATGTGCTCGGAATGTACTTTATGTACCAAGGAACTAAGAATGAATATTCATTTTGCATGTAATGTATATAATCTGAATGTCAGAGAGACGTACAGATGACCGCCTCTCAACATCCGAATAAGATTCCCACAACATTCCCATGAACCAAAATGGTACTTGATATGAACCAAAAAGGTATATTGAAATATTGCTAGATACATGAGGTATATAGGAGGAAGGTCCATGCTGCATTCATAATGTACGCTGCACGTTCACGGTATATGCGTACTACCTTCGTAGGAATTAAACTGTAGGTACCATACTACCATAAATACTTCACTCATGCCATGTATCTTTTTCAGAGTTTAATTACTACAATAATTTATGACTTACTGTAATCATAGATGAGTCGCTGCTTCATTCTGAGTATGTTCATGATGAAGCAGCCACTCATCTATGATTTCAATAAATAATAAATTATTATATTAAACTCTGAAACATGGTATGAGTGAAATACTTGCATATAATAAATCCAGTATCTAATTTTAGTATTTAATTGTTATAGTCAATTATTACTTATTCCAATTTTCCACAATACACATTCCTCGTGAAGAACATTATGTAAGTAAATGTGGAATGTATGCACAGAAAATTTGTTTTTATCACTAGTTTTCAATTAAAGTAAATCATGGTTTATTGATCAAATTTTGTTTGAATAGAGCACACAAATGCTGAATTTGTTATAACAGTACTTTACAAGGGCTCAAAAATATCATATGTAAAAAAATTAAGTAGTTTTACGTTTATACAAGATCTGTTCAAAATCATTTTAAAATACATCAAACATTTAACACTGAAAATTTCAACTCTAAAAATCATAGTTAACACATTATTTCTGATGACCATATTATGTTAGCTTAAAGTTTTATCTAATTCAAATCGTGTTTTAGATTGTCCAGAGCAAAACATGATTCTATACTATTAACTACTAATTATTGTTGTAACAATTATGCATCTTGAATTATAAAATAGGAAGAGGTATAAATAAAACAGTTGGTGCTACTTTAAATATATTTTTATTTTTTGTTATAGTAGACGCAATCGTTACAGTGACTCTACGAGTGAGACACAAGACGAGGTTTAACTGGCAGGAATAACATCTTCCGTCTTTATTATACTTTCACGCATTGAGCCACTATAACGATTGCGTCTACTATACAAAAATGAATTGCAATAATAGAAAACAATTGTGTCAAGAATTTAAATTGATATTTTGTTAACAACAAACTGTTCTTTGCTACTTATGAACTGTCATATTTTGCTATAACCAACGTTTTGCCAGTAAATAAAAATTAGTAAAAATTGGAGGGCTTACATTTCCAAAACCAGTGTCTAGATGTTGCCGATACTGATATTTGTAATTGCGAAACTCCACTTGGCATTCTCAACACATGATCTGTGACTGCTCCTATTGGTTGAATACTTTCTTTTGGCTTTTCCAATTTTTCGGAGAAGGTATTTTCTTCCTGTCTAGAGGAGGTGGGGATACACATGCTAGTTCCAACTATAAAAGAAACAACGAGAGCATATTTGAATATTTGTTTCACTTTAAAAACTGACCATAACAAAGATGAAAAATATAACATCTTACAAACATCTTGTAAAAAAAAATAAAAATAATCAAAAATAAATTAAACAAATTGATATTATCATTAATTGATATTATCATTAATTTACAAAACAGGTATTTTTTTGGAATTCGGAAATATTTGTACTGTGATTTTAATACCTACCAGAGTTATTAGAAGAACAACATATTTTCTTTCAACTTCTAGTAACAGCAAAATTGATTTCACTTTGGGAAGTCGACGCCTTCCAATATGTTCTTCGATATCACTATCTTCATCTGATAATAATCTTTTGGGAGGAATAATTTGCTTTGTACATAGGCCTTTGATTCGTTTTTGTTCACTCTGTATATCCGATGTGAGTTCTGCTCTTTTCAATTTAACTGCAGCTTATAATCTTCTATAATAGGTATAAAGCAAATTAGTACAAATATGACAACTTATATATGTTGCAATCAAGACCGATGGTTGTGATTTACATAAATAAAAGCTCCTTAATATTGAAATAGATCGAACCTACCTTCTTGAAAACAAGATTTATAGTGTCCACGCTTCATATGGGATCTCTCTTGTTTTTCAATGATTTATCAAATTGTTTCCGTTTAACCACCAAACTTCCTTTTCGTGGAACGAGTCACTTCGAATTAAACCACCTCCGTTTTTCCCCAAAAATCGATGCCTACAAACGTCATTATTCGTATTACCTACAATAAAAGCAAATATTAGACATAATCTTTGATAAAAGTACAAAGGGATAGGTAAGTGTAAGTACATTCAACTTTAGCGTCTAAACATAAATTAAAATATCTGCAAATGACAATAAAGGAGACCTTAAACTATGTGGTAGTTGTATTATTGTAAAATACTTACTGCAATGCAATTAAGTAGTAATAATCATAGGCAAACAAAACACAAACCATAAACAAATTGAAATCGACATTTGACATTTTGACAGCAGAGGCCTAGCGGAATGGAATGAGAATATTGAGCATGCGCACTAACCTAGGGACCGTGGCGCGCGATCACAAGCCTAGTTTGAATTCAAAATTTAAATCATATTTCACATCTACAATTTTGCCAACGATTTAAAATTTATAAAATGGATGTTATTCACCACTGGACAGGGAATGATTATAAATGTACTTAAATCAAATCTGGATAGAGAAACATTTATTTATTTTTATTATAAGGTTAAAGTAGATACTATATAAAAGTAGCAATAGGTAGTCTCATCAGTTGTGATGCAGTTTTATTTTTATTAGTTCAAAAATCTAACCAATCACCGTTCGCATAAAAAATGCGATCCAAATATTTCTACAAAATGTACACCTCTATCATACAGATAAAATCATCGACGAACGTTTATACGATGTACATGAACACATATACGAAGAACATTCCCTGACATGTATACATAGTACATGCGACTATGAACATAAACTTTTGTGTATGTTCGATCCATATCGTATGTATATTCATATTGTATATGAAAATATTATTTATATGAGAATGTTGGGGGAACATACATGGCTAGTACAGTATGCAATTAGAACATTAGGAATGCAAAATGTACATTCGCGGAATAATAAATGCTATCTGGGTACCAACTACACGGGAAAACACCCGGAAGAACACCAACACTTCATATATATATATATATATGAAGTGTTGGTGTTCTTCCGGGTGTTTTCCCGTGTAGTTGGTAGGCTCCTGTGGGAGCCCCACGCTTGTCTGAACGACGTTTAGGCGGAATCTCATCTGCCATCCTCAGGTTCTAGCTGGAAGCTGCCTACTGCCGCTGCCGCCGCTACTGCTGCTGCTGCTGCTGCCGGTGCTACTGCTGCTCCTCGTTGCTCGAACTGCTCGAACAGTTCAGTTCGAGCAACGAGGAGCAGCAGTAGCACCGGCAGCAGTAGCGGCGGCAGCAGCAGTAGGCAGCTTCCAGCTAGAACCTGAGGATGGCAGATGAGATTCCGCCGAAACGTCGTTCAGACAAGCGTGGCTCCCACAGGAGCCTACCAACTACACGGGAAAACACCCGGAAGAACACCAACACTTCATATATATATATATATATATATATATATATATATATATATATATATATTAAAATAAAATATTTCTGTCAATCACCTCTGTGAATCCTTATTTTCATAAGGATAATAAACCAAACTGCAAATAATTGCGAGCCTGGCCGCGTTAAGTATAGAAATCACATTCTACAACAAAACGCTTTGTTTTGATTTAAACAAGCACCAGCCGAAAGAATTATTCCTAATTAAAGGAAACTCTCGTACCAGCCGTCTCAGACTAACTTGCAAGTTAGTCTGAGACGGCTGGTACGAGAGTTTCCTTTAATTAGGAATAATTCTTTCGGCTGGTGCTTGTTTAAATCAAAACAAAGCGTTTTGTTGTAGAATGTGATTTCTATACTTAACGCGGCCAGGCTTGCAATTATTTGCAGTTTGGTTTATTATCCTTATGAAAATAAGGATTCACAGAGGTGATTGACAGAAATATTTTATTTTAATATATTCTGCCCTCTGGAAGCACGCTGTTTAATATATATATATATATATATATATATATATATATATATATATATATACATCCCAATATCGTTAGAGCGTCCTTTCACGAAACTTGAATAGAGCGTCCAAAAGAGTATATAGGAATTGCTGCTTTCACTTTAACCTCAAATGAGCGTCCATTCATTTCGTCGCGTATATAGCGTCCGCTAATATACTGGTATTTTCACAGCAGAATCTTTAAAGCGTCCGTTTTTAATATATCTGTTTAATAATCTATCAATTTAGCGTCCGACAGCGTTGCCAGGTTTAGCAGTTAAGAGAAGGCGTGGAAGAGAGCGTATATAATAATGTTCCTGCTACTGTAACTACATCCAAGCGTCCTTAGATAACATCAGGAAATTTAAAACCTGTTGAATTATGTTAGTTTTGTATCAATTTAGTTTCTTATCTTAAAATGTGTGTGTTGCTTTGACAACAAGAACAAAAAAAATAATAATTATTAATTGTCAAATGAGACAATTTTTGATTGCAAATAAAAATATAAATAAAGATAATTTATTTACTGGGTTTCTAGTAGAGTTTTTAACAAAACCCATTTGGGAAATAATAAATATTTAGAATTAATCGATTGGCATAAGAAGCAAAAAACTTCCAGGTAAGAAATATTAATTTTATTGCAATAAACGACTCCGTATGTGACAGTTGTTACAAAGGGTCTACATAACTGCGAACACTGTTAGTAAACACTATTAACTAACAATGTTCGCGGCGGTGTGGACCGGGGTTACAAATTAAGGTAGGCGCGCATTTGTTCATATCGGACAAACATATCGGAAAAACGGAATAAACAAAAATTATTTACGTTATTTTACATGGGATAAATCACATTTTTTCGTATCGGGCGTATGGAATTAAATGTCATGGAAGACAGAATCAGAAACGACAAAACGAATTTTTACAGTCGACCAGCTACGTAGTGTACATCAAATTAAAATAGCCATAATTATTTCATTAAACTTCGTTTGTAGTAACTGTGGAATTGAAAAATATATCCTTAGGCAACAAACAATATAGTATGTTAAAAAGAACTGAGCAAATAAAATTATTTAAAGCAAAATCAGACTTTTAAGAGGGAAACAGTTCCAAAAGTAAATAAAATTATTGTAACTCTCGTTTCCTGGTTTTTAATATATCGATAAATGCCAAAATGGTAGAAAAGAGCATATCCAAGATAGCATAAGACAGGCTTGATGAAAATAAGGTTTTAAGAGGGTGGAACAGGGATTTTAAGAGGGGTGGAACACTCCGAAAATAAACTAAAAATTACACAACTTTTCTCATAGAATTTGAAACCAAATTAGAATTTAACAGGATGATAGAAAAGAGCATTCTCGAGATACTGTATTCCGGATTTGCCCAAAATGCCATTCTAAGGGGGTGAGACACCCCAAAAATCAACTAAAAAATAACAAAACTTTCATCATAGAGTTTGTAACCAAAATCATATTTAATAGGATGATAGAGAAGAGCATTC
Source organism: Stenurella melanura (assembly GCA_963583905.1). Lineage (NCBI taxonomy): Eukaryota > Metazoa > Arthropoda > Insecta > Coleoptera > Cerambycidae > Stenurella > Stenurella melanura. Next base: position 51,662,864 of record OY757318.1, on the reverse strand, counting down.
CCGAGATACCATATTTCGGATTTGCCCAAAATGCCATTTGAAGGGGGTGAGACATCCCAAAAACTATACGTAAAAAAACGCTACTTTTATCATTGAGTTTGTAACCAAAATCACATTTAATAGAATGGTAGAGAAGACCATTTCCGAGATATATTTCGGATTTGCCCAAAATGCCATTCTAAAGGGGTAAAATATCTCAAAAACTATTCCTAAAAAAATGCAACTTTTGCCATAGAGTTTGTAACCAAAATCATATTTAATAGGATGATAGAGAAGAGCATTTCCGAGATATTGTATTTCGGATTTGCCCAAAATGCCATTCTAAAGGGGTAAAATATCTTAAAAACTATTCCTAAAAAAATGCAACTTTTGCCATAGAGTTTGTAACCAAAATCATATTTAATAGGATGATAGAGAAGAGCATTCCCGAGATATCTTATTTCGGATTTGCCCAAAATGCCATTCTAAGGGGGTAAAATATCTCAAAAACTATTCCTAAAAAAATGAAACTTTTGCCATAGAGTTTGTAACCAAAATCATATTTAATAGGATGATAGAGAAGAGCATTTCCGAGATATCGTATTTCGGATTTGCCCAAAATGCCATTCTAAGGGGGTGAGACATCCCAAAAACTATACGTAAAAAAATGCAACTTTTGTCATAGAGTTTGTAACCAAAATCATATTTAATAAGATGATAGAGAAGAGCATTCCCGAGATATCGTATTTCGGATTTGCCCAAAATGCCATTCTAAGGGGGTGAGATATCCCAAAAACTATACGTAAAAAAACGCTACTTTTATCATAGAGTTTGTAACAAAAATCACATTTAACAGGATGCTAGAGAAGACCATTTCCGAGATATCGTATTTCGGATTTGCCGAAAATGCCATTTTAAAGGGGTAAAATATCTCAAAAACTATTCCTAAGAAAATGCAACTTTAGCCATAGAGTTTGTAACCAAAATCATATTTAATAGGGTGATAGAAAAGATCATTTCCGAGATATCGTATTTCGGATTTGCCCAAAATGCCATTCTAAGGGGGTAAAATATCTCAAAAACTATTCCTAAAAAAATGCAGGAATAGTTTTTGAGATATTTTACCCCCTTAGAATAGCATTTTGGGCAAATCTAAAATACAATATCTCGGGAATGCTCTTCTCTATCATCCTATTAAATATGATTTTGGTTACAAACTCTATGGTAAAAGTTGCATTTTTTTAGGAATAGTTTTTGAGATATTTTACCCCTTTAGAATGGCATTTAGGGCAAATCCGAAATAAGATATCTCGGAAATGCTAGTCTCTATCATCTTATTAAATATGATTTTGGTTACAAACTCTATGACAAAAGTTGCATTTTTTTACGTATAGTTTTTGGGATGACTCACCCCCTTAAAATGGCATTTTGGGCAAATCCGAAATATGGTATCTCGGGAATGCTCTTCTCTATCATCCTATTAAATATGATTTTGGTTACAAACTCTATGATGAAAGCTTTGTTATTTTTAGTTGATTTTTGTGGTGTCTCACCCCCTTAGAATGGCATTTTGGGCAAATCCGAAATACAATATCTCGAGAATGCTCTTTTCTATCATCCTGTTAAATTCTAATTTGGTTACAAATTCTATGAGAAAAGTTGTGTAATTTTTAGTTTATTTTCGGAGTGTTCCACCCCTCTTAAAATCCCTGTTCCACCCTCTTAAAACCTTATTTTCATCAAGCCTGACTTATGCTATCTTGGATATGCTCTTTTCCATCATTTTGGCATTTATCAATATATTAAAAACCAGGAAACGAGAGTTACAATAATTTTATTAACTTTTGGAACTGTTTCCCTCTTAAAAGTCTGATTTTGCTTTAAATAATTTTATTTGCTCAGTTCTTTTTAACATACTATATTGTTTGTTGCCTAAGGATATATTTTTCAATTCCACAGTTACTACAAACGAAGTTTAATGAAATAATTATGGCTATTTTAATTTGATGTACACTACGTAACTGGTCGACTGTAAAAATTCGTTTTTCGTTTCTGATTCTGATTCTGTCTTCCATGACATTCGAATTAATGGACGAAATTGCGTCTAAAATTTTTGACTAACAAAATTCGATGCATCCGTTGCACCCGATGCGTACAAATGTGCACTTACCTTAAATGTGCTGTATTTATTCTATATAAAATAACGTTAATAATAATTAATATTCGTTCGTTCCGTCTTTCCAATGCATTTGGAATTTAAAATGGAGATGAGTTACAACAAAATAATTCCTAAGCAAAAGGGCGCAAGAAATAAATTTAAATGACAAAATAGACACCGAAAAAATGTAGAGGTAAGGTATTATTGAAGTTTTAGCAAAATTAAAATTTACTTTATTTTTCTAGCTACCCCCCTCACTTTGTTTTGTCTTCTGGACAGGCACGAAACATACGTCTGTGCAATAAAGGGAAGATGATACAAGTTATTCAATTTTCATTTAAAATTTTTCTTTTAAGATGTGCAATTATTTTGATATTTTATTTAATTAATTAATTCTTTAGAAATTGTGCATGTTTAACAAAGAACTGAAAATTTTTATTTTTTATAAGTAACACTTTCATTTTCATCTTTATTTATGTACTATTATGTAATATATTTTTTATTATTACTATTACATATTTTTAAATTGTGCAAAACACACACAAGCTTTCTGAGATTAGATGATTCGCAAATTTTCAACACTTCTCTTCATAAACGAGACCGAATAAAATAATTTGATTTGAAGTTAGTACCTCTGAAATTTTATCTGCCATTTTTTGAATAACAAGGTTAGTGACGATACGGCAATCATAATAAGCACGGCAGCATAATGGAGGTCCTATGCACCCTGTGGACGTTCTAATAAATGCAATTTCGCAATGTGTGGGCGCTCTAATGATAGCAGCAGCTAACTGCTGGCGCTCTACTGATTGCAAAGTGTTTCTGACATTTTCCGCCTCGCTAAAATACTCGAAAACTCATATTTTATTATAAAACGACAAAATCTGCAAATACAAGGTTGTCAAATTATGAGGACGCTCCATAAGTGAAGAAGTGAAAGAAAAAGCCGCGTCGATTCGCGATATACGTATATCGCGAATCGACCCGGCGCTCCCTCGTGTTAAAAGCCTCAAACCAGACATATACGGTTATCGTTCTATGTACGTATATTTCGTCTACAAAATAGCGTCCGGCGAAATTTTGCCAAAGGGTGAGGGAGGGTATCAGAAGTCATCTGACTAAATTTTACATGGGATGTGCATAGAGCGTCTGTATATGGACGCCATATGCACCCGGACGCTCTATTAAATGCAATTTCATAATGTATGGACGCTCTAATGGTAGACGGATATATATATATATATATATATATATATATATATATATATATATATATATATATATATATATGAGTCGTCTAGTTCCAAACACGGCCATCTCCAAAAAAAACATTAAAATGTTTAAGTACAGAAATCGCAATTAAAATATATCCTTTGTATAAGCCTGTAACATTCAGTTCCATAAATGGCCCTATTCGTTTATAATTGAGGTTGAAAATATATAGATACTTCCAAAGACGGCCAACTCCACTAAATTGTTAATTACAAAACCGGCCATCTCCAACAGTTCATCGTTGTTTTCCTTACACTGAATGATTGAATAGTAGTTCAGATTTAATCCGCATTTAGGTGCCCTGCCTAGTGTCAATATTCAATGAACGCATAATAATTTCTAACCTATAAACAGGGTTTTGACATTCAGCAGTGTTATCCCCAGTAAGGTGCCTGTTACATTTTTAATTATTTTTCGTAATAAGTGTGAAAATCCTCTGAGTATTGTGTAACAAAGACGATGGAGTGTACCCCTGAAGTTGTACCACCTGAAAAGGCAAGAAAAAGGCGGAGGAATCCAGCACAGTGGAAGAAAAATAAAGAGAAGAAACTAAGGTATGTTTTTAGGTTAACTAATTTTGTGAAGCATTGGAACTAAATTTTGGCATACCTTTCAGGTATGCACCCGTAGGGCCGACGCAGATGTCAATTTGCACACACAATACGAAGTCGTTGCAATGTTTAACATTAGAGAAAAGGAATTTTATCCATTTTCATGCAGGCTTTTATGTTGAAGCAGATAAACAAAAACAAGACTCGTTCATTTTAAAATACACGACTGCCACTATACCTGTCAGACATCGGGCCTCGGACCAAAGAGAGCCTAAGCAAGTTACGATTAAGTATTTTATACCTAAGAAAGAAAGTAGGAAAAATATACCGGTATGCCGAACAACGTTTTTGCGTGCGTTAGGTATTACGAAACACAGGGTTCAAGGAGTGGTAAAAAGGCACAAGATTACCGGAGCAATGCCGGTTGAAAGAAGAGGAGGTGACACCAGAACAAAATCGTATGCTCCAAAACTCGAGTCAGTTAAAAAATTTATACAAAAATTTAAAGCTACTGAAAGCCACTATTGCAGAAGCAAAACTGCAGTCAGAATTTATTTAAGTAGTGAATTAAATATAAAGAAAATGTGGCGTATGTATGAAAAAGAGTGTGAAGATCCAAACTTGAAACTAAAAGAAAGCTACTTTGGACATGTTTTTAATACTTGTTTTAATATAGGGTTCGGAACCCCACAGACAGGCGCGTGTTCCACCTGTATTGAACTTTGTGAAATAATGAAAAGAGAATCTGATTTAACGAAAAAAAATGACCTTGCTGTACAAAAACGTATTCATAACCTAAAAGCTAAAGCTTTTTATTCATTATTAAAAGAGAATCGCGATGATTTACTGATTCTTTCGTTTGACTGCCAGAAAAACCAGGTTATCCCCAAAGTTCCTGATCAAAGTGCTTACTACAGTAGGCAATTATATAAATACAATTTCACGGTAGTACAAGGACACTCAATGTCGAAGCTGACAACCAATAATGTTTTTATTTATAACTGGAATGAAACAGACTTTAATAAAGGTTCCAATGAAATTGCTTCTGCCCTGTATCATAGACTTACGAACACAAATTTTGAAAACAAAGAAGTCCTGAGATTAGTGGCTGATGGATGTGGAGGGCAAAATAAAAACTCCATCACCATGACAATGCTCTCGATATGGATGATTACGAAATCTCCCAAAAACCTAAAAGAAATTGAATTTGTATTCCCCATTGTTGGCCATTCATTCTTACCAGCCGATCGTGTGTTTGCCCGCATAGAAAAAGTCATTCGATCCATTGAGGTTGTTAGTAGTCCAACACAGTATGAACAAATCTTTTCAGATCATGGAACTTGTTTTTATCTTGGAACAGATGCTGTGGTCTACAATTGGAAGTCAATTTCGCAAGAGGTTCTTAAACCGCCGGGGCAATGGCATTTTCAATTTGCCCCAGCAAAACGATTTTTTTTTAAGAAAAATGAGAAAGAAAATTCGATACTGATTAGGGGAGAACCAAATTACAAAGTTTCTGTTGGAAGTTACAAAGGTGTCACAAAAAGGGGTAAAAAGTTAAAAGGAAACCGTATGGAAGTAATAGAAGGAGGCGTTAACATAAATTCCCTTAAATTGACTGATGTTGATAAGCTTCTAAAAAAGCATTTTGGAAATGAGTGGAATATAATGCCGGACCTAACATACTTTAAAAACGTCTTACAACATCCAGCACATATTACAGAACAACAAAATAATGATGATTGTTGCCAAGAAGCGGACAGAATGCAAGAGGTCAATGGTATCCATGTATGAATAATTTAAGTAAAATGTAAAATATAAGTAACGTATTGAGAATAAAACTTAAAAAAAATGTGTAAAATTTATTGGAAAATCATTCTGAAAACCTGCCATATCCATAGATATAATTTCCAAAACCGGCCATATCCAATAGTTAGTTCCAAAACCGGACATCTGTTAAGTTCTAACCTCTATACTACTATAAAAAATTACTTTTGATTTTTTGCACTATGACCAACATTCCTTGTTATAATATATCTGATAAATGCACCAAAAGCAGTTTAAAATATTTTGATGTAAGAAGGTGTAAAAGTTTTTTGCAGTTTCTGAGCACTTGTTTATTCAGGAGATGGCTGTGTTTGGAACTAGACGACTCATATATATATATATATATATATATATATATATGTATATATATATATATATATATATATATATATATATATATATATATATATATATATGTTATATAAAATATTAACAAGTAACTTATAATATTTAGAGTCATATGAAAGTAGCCTTATCAGGCGTATCATATTTCATATGGCAGCTGCTCCTTTTGCTAACTCAACATCACCTGATTCACAGGCTCGTTCACAATATTCCTTTGTTCTAAGACTCTTCAAGTCAGCACTTTTAATCTTATAAATATATGTAAAATAACATTTGTACTTCAGTTATAATACTCACTTTGTTTCTTACATTTCATTATCAGGATAGTACGTACTATCCTTTAATTTTAAATAAAGTTTTTAAAAAGTTAGTTGTGTCGCTTGTGATCTAACAAAATTTGGCGCAGTCGAAAAGGATCTTCAAAACACCCTGTACCGGAGCCTAACTACCAGAAACTACCCGAGAGAATAAGGAGAACATCTGCAAAAAGGTGCCTAACTGGAGGGAAAGACTGGAAGAACAAGGAGCACTTTAGGGCAGGAGTGGTGAATTTCAATTCTTTAAGAAGAAAAAGAACCCGGACACAGCACACAACAACTCAACAATCAAAGAAACAATTTTTTCAAGCAACAAGCAACAAATCAACAAGCAACATTTCAACAATCAAAGCAACAATTAATTTTAAGAAGCAACCACACAAGAAGCAATCACTCAACAAGAAACAAAACTAGCAAGTAAGGAATCATCCCTGGTCACACAAGTTGGTGTCTTCGACGTCAGACAGACGGAGCCCGCTTTACGAAGTCGTATTCAACTACAAGACTCCACGGAGATGAAAATATTGATGTAAGTACAAATAAGAATCATCTCGTTTATTTTGTGCTTTGCATTTAACATTTTTTTTCAAACCCATTCATTCAATTTATTTCAATTTACGTAACGTAATATAAATAACAGCAGTTCTATAACCCAGATTAGCGAAAGTCTCATTAAACTTATCAAGAAATTTAATACATTTAAATATATCAGATTTCAAGTTCAATTTTACAACACAGAAATATTTCAGAGTTAACATTTATTTTGCATTGAAACGCATTCCAAGCTAATCAGTAAATCATAAGTTTGTGAAACATTTGTCACACCAGTGCCGTATCATTCTGATTTTCACCGCATAAATTTTTTTTTTAATTAATTAAAATTTCCTTTTCTTTAAAAGTTAAATAATAACCTATTAAAAATGACTGACAATCAAGTCACTGGAAACGAAAATCAGAACGTTACAATGAACGAAACAGTAAACATTGAACCCTATAAGTTAAGTGAAATCTTTTCTATAATACCTGAGTTCGATGGGAACCCCATATTTTTGCATACATTTATCTCTGCGTGTGTTCATGCTCAAGGCATGGCCGTAGATGATCAGAGAATTTTAGTGACTCTACATATAAAAAATAAGCTTCGCGGAAAAGCGTCAGAGCTCATAAATTCGCGAAACCCTGCTACTTGGGCAGAAATAAAAAGCTTGCTCGAGGCGCACTTTGGCGATTCACGCGACCTAACAGCGCTTATACAAGATCTGCAAAGAGTTCATCAATTGCAGAATGAAACCGCACTTATTTTTATATCTCGTCTTCAAACTCATAACGCCAAAATGCACGCCGCTGTGCAAAAACAATCCTTGACATTAGAAGAGAAAAATGCACAATCACGCCTTATCGAAACGATGACATTGAATACGTTACTTACCGGACTTGAACCCAAATTAGGTCAAATAATTCGTGCAGGTAACCCCAGAAATATGCTAGATGCTATCAGTAGAGTTAAGCGAGAACTCCAACTCTCATATTTCGAATCGCAAAAATTTCCTAACAAATCAATTAACAAAAATTCCGTGCAAACTCAGCAAAGACGTTCAAATTCACAGCAGTTTTGCAACTACTGTAAAAGAAATGGACATAATTTTAATGAATGTCGCGCAAGGCAATTTTCACAGCAAAATCCCAACTACAGGCAAAACAATTTTGGTGGAACTCCAACACAATTTCCTAGGCCTAATTTCCAACAATTTTCTAGGCCAAATTTCCAAAGTCCATCAAATTATTATAGCCCAGGCAACTTTGCCTCCCAACAAAATTTCTCACAAAATAATTCTCCACAACAAAACAGGCCTTCTGTGATAAGACCTAATCCAAATTATCAACAAAGACCTCCCAACCAACAACCTTCAAATTTTAACCGTCAAAACCCTCAAAAAACTCACCATGTTAATTTTGATAATTACTATGATGCACAAAATTATGACAATTATAATCCTTATTGTGATCAAAGCTACCAACAATTTGATAGTTTTGAAAATTTCCAAAATAATTCTAATTCTAATAATGAGGTACATTCCCAAGAATATTTTACTGGTAATGGGGATTATCAAAATCCACATGCTGATAATCAACCAGACCAATACGAGAATCATATTGATTACCCACCAAATCAATACGAAAATTGTTTCGATTATTCACCAAACCCTCATACGGATTATTCTTTTAATCAACCGGATTTTTACCAAGGCCCGGAGTATCCTACAGATACTCCAACACAACAACCGGATTCCCAAATCGACCAAATGTCGAGTCAAATTCAAACCATGAATTTAAAGGACAACCCCAGTCCGTCCCTGAACCATCTAGAACAAATTTTAATGTAATCTCGTATCCATCTCTAACTGTAAATTCAAGGAACCTCTATTATATTAAAGACGTTACAAATAGATTCAAAATGTTACTCGATACCGGCGCGGGCATATCAATATTTAAACCAAAACTTGCCGAAAATTACAAGCGCAGATCTCCTGAGAACGTTGTTATACAAGGTATAACAGATCAAAAAATTTCGATAACCGAATCTGTTCTTATACCTTTTACAGCTAATGATCCGCATAAGGTATACATTTGCGATTTAGACATCGAATTCGACGGATTATTAGGAGCCGACTTTTTCAAACATTATAGATGCGTTATTGACATGAATAACAACAAGTTAATTACTAACTTTAAAACCGTTCCTCTTTTTGAAGTAAATCGAGATCTACCGGAACCACCAATAAAAAATGTTAGTAATTCTCAAACTCCAATTTCAAAAACCCCTCATGAAAACAAAAATCAAAATTTAATTTCCATAGAACCACGTATGAAAAAAATATTTAAATTAAAATGTAATTTGCGGAATACTGAGGCTATACTGTTAGCCCAGGAAAAAGAGAAGGTTCGCTTACCCAATGCTCTCGTTAAGGTAGACGAAAACGGAGAATTCTTAACAACAATTATTAATGCAAATGCCATACCGAAATCAATCGACTTTTCCAACTTAGAACTAGAACCAATTCAAAAATTTAAATCGATTTTTAATTTCAACACTGACAACTCTGGCCAACAAATACCGACAGACAGATCATTTGAAATTCAAAATCAGTTACGTTTAGATCATCTAAATGAAGAAGAGGCCGAATTAGTAACGCAGCTTTGTTTAGATTTTCAAGACATATTTTATTTAGAAGGTGACAACCTGACATTTACAAACGAAATTAAACACCCGATTGATACGAATGATTCCCGACCTATATTTACAAAATCTTATCGTTACCCTCAAGTCCATAAAGAAGAAGTCAAAACTCAGATTTCTAAAATGTTAGATCAAGGTATTATTCAACCCTCGATTTCACCCTGGTCATCCCCTGTTTGGGTAGTCCCCAAAAAATTGGATGCCTCTGGCAAACAGAAGTGGCGAGTCGTAGTTGACTATCGGAAACTTAACGAAGTTACCATCGACGATAAATATCCTCTTCCCAACATCTCTGACCTTCTTGATCAACTAGGCAAATGCCAATATTTCACAACGCTAGACCTTGCATCTGGATTTCACCAAATCCAAATAGACCCAAAAGATATCCAAAAAACTGCTTTCACAGTTGAAAATGGTCATTTCGAATTTGTAAGAATGCCATTCGGACTCAAAAATGCCCCATCAACATTCCAAAGAGTGATGGACAACATTTTATTGGGTATCCAAAATGAACGATGTCTTGTCTATATGGACGACATTATTGTCTACTCCCCTACCATCCATGACCATATTTCACGTCTAACAGAAGTTTTCAAACGCTTACAAAAAGCAAACCTCAAAATTCAACCCGACAAATGCGAGTTTCTTCGCAAAGAAGTCGCTTATTTAGGCCATCTCATCACTAAAGACGGTGTAAAACCGAATCCCACCAAAGTCGATGCAATTTTAAATTTTCCCCAACCGAAAAATCCTAAAGAAATTAAGTCATTTTTAGGCTTAGCAGGATATTATAGGCGATTCATCCCCAATTTCTCCAAGATAACCAAACCACTGACGAAGCTACTGCAAAAGGACATACCTTTTAACTTCGACAATGACTGTTCAAATTCTTTTCAAAATTTAAAACAAACTTTAACGACAACACCGATTCTCATTTACCCTAATTTTAACGATGAATTCATTTTAACCACCGATGCAAGTGCATTCGCCATTGGTTCTGTCCTTTCACAAGGCAACATAGGCAAAGACTTACCTATCGCATACGCATCTCGAACTTTATGCGCTGCGGAAACGAAATATTCCACGATCGAACGCGAGCTTTTAGCCATAGTATGGTCAGTAAAGCATTTTAGGCCATACCTATTCGGCAGAAAATTCAAGTTGGTAACAGACCATCGACCACTTACCTGGTTATTTTCAATAAAAGACCCAGGAAGTAGACTCGCACGTTGGCGATTAAAACTAGAGGAATACGACTATGAGATCGTATACAAACCTGGCAAGATCAATAAAAACGCGGACGCGCTATCCCGAATTAAAATCAACCATTTTTCGGAATGTTCGAAACTTTACTCAAAAATTCTAGCCGCGAATGAAACTGACGAATCAGAATATGACGAACAAGACGATGGCGAAAACCCAAACGAAAATGCCCAAATAACTAACGAGCAAATCACTCAAGAATTCGATATTTTTGTCAATTTGTACAAAACAAAATCTCTAATAGACTATTCGAAAATTAAAACTTCCAACAAACAGCTTTTAGATAGAGAACACAAAAATATCATAACCTTTTTTCAGCAAGATAACTTGCAAGACTTACATCATAAAATAATCGAAGACATTTTCGAAGAACACCCTGAATTTTATAAAAACACCATTAACATCGTCTCGAGTAAATCAGTCCGACATAGGAAGTATTTTATAGTCCCTTTGCCATTCGACGTTAAGTCTACAATAGAACATTTGTTCATGGTATTATATAAGAGACAAAACCTTTTAGATCTTTCCAAAACGTATTACGTTGAAAACAACTTAGATCTCCCTATTCTCGAAATGCTATCGTTTATTTTCGCAGAAAAGGACCTAAAAATTGTAATATGCCAAAATATCGTTCAGACCCCTGACGAAGATCAAATTCCGAATATTTTTAGACCAGCATCACTGCGGTAAAAATAATCTTCACCGCGGAATAAATGAAACGATGCGGAGAATTAAAAATAAATATAATTGGCAAGGATTATCTAAAGATGTCGAAAACTTTATCAAATCTTGCGAAATTTGTCAAAAGAATAAAGTATATCGTAAGAACATGTCTAGTCCTTTGGTAATTACAGAAACACCAAGAACGCCATTTGAACGAATTAACATCGACATATTCCAAACCCCAACTCGAAATTATGCTCTTACTATTCGCGATGAGTTAACTAAATTTACCCAAGCTTATGCTATACAAGATAAATCTGCAAAATCCGTAGTAAACACCTTACTACTATATTTCCAGCACTATGGCACCCCTTTGAGAGTCCATTGTGACTATGGTGGCGAATTTGATAATAGACTATTAAAAGATCTCTGTACCTTATACGATATAAAACTAACGTATTCAAGCGTAGGACACCCTCAATCTAACGGATCGATAGAACGATTTCATGCTACCTTAGCTGAAATGATTAGGGTCCATAAAGCCGAAAATCCCGACGAACACCCACTGACTATTTTACCGTACGCAGTAATATGCTACAATAATTCGGTCAACAAAACTCATGGTTTTAGTCCATACGAATTAGTATTCGGACACACATCTTGTAGACCACCCGAAACGTTGTACAATCAAAAAGAACTGATAACTAAGTATGTTAGAGACCTCAACAATAGAATCTCGCATTATTATAAAATAGCACGTAGTCGTACGCTAGACCAAAAAGCGAAAGCGAAAATTCGTTTTGACAAACACATCCCCGGAAAACGACCAGATTACCAAATTGGAGACAAAGTCTATGTAAAAGAATCCCAGATCAAAGACAAGTTACAAAACAAATTTAACGGCCCATTCGAAATTAAAGAAATCTTTAAAAATTCAGCACTTTTATCTAACCCCGAAACAGACCAAACTACGAAAGTTAACTTTGACAGGATGAAACCTTATTTTGAAAATTAAACTTTATTTTCAGGTTTCTCTTGCTGTTCGGATCAGCAGTATCCCAATATTCAATAACGCCAATAAACAACACTATCGGAGTGTATTACCACCGAGACACTGACATTGTAATCTCCCACAAGAAATGGACGTTACTAGTACATAAGAACATTTCAACACTCAAGACAGCTATTGACAGGAACGACAAAATCTTAGATAAAATCTTCATTACTCTTGACCCGGCATATTTAGACATGGTAACCTTCACAAGTGAAGTTAAAACACACCTTAGTCTATTAACGCAAATTTCTAAGTCCATAAAGAGTAAATTCGACGAAATACTGTTCGACACGAAACGCTACAAACGCGGACTCTTGAACGGTATAGGTTCAATATTTAAATCAATCACCGGCAATCTAGATGCTGAAGACGGCGAATATTATCTAAACTGTATTAATAAACTTAATAATGACGAACACCAATTGGAGAACTTACTCAAAAACCAAATTTCAGTCACAACATCAGTCATAAAGAATTTCAATGTAACTGTTCGACAATTACAAATTGACGAAGAGACATTTAATAATGATATTAAAGAAATCGAAAAACAGATCTTAAAAATCGAAGGCGAAACACGAATAGCTTATACAAAATTAAAATTCTTAAGTATTTGCGAGCAACTCATGGCAAGCTATTTATTTATCGAGGACAATTTAAACGATATTTTAAACTCTATCACTTTTGCGAGACTCAAAATAATTCATACATCGATCATCAATCCACAAGACTTAGTAAATTCTTTGCAAGAGATTTCACAGAACTTACAAAAGAACAATTTACCACTACCGATTAAATTATCAAAGGTTTCACAATACTTAGATATTATTGAATTAAAAGCTTTTCAGGTAAATTCAGAATTAATATTTGTATTAGACATACCACTAATAGACCCTCAAACATATTCTGTTTTTAAAATATATCCCATTCCTATTCTGGATAATAGAACTGGTCTATCTCATATTTTATCAACTTCTCAAAAATATATCGCGAGAGATGATGATTCTTTGATGTTCATACCCATCACAGACCTCAAAGATTGCAAATCGATTCGTTTTAACACAAAGCTATGCCCAAATCTATTCGCATATCCAATTGACGACAATGCCATATGCGAAGCCCGTCTCTTCAAGAACCTCGACACACTACCCGAAAGCTGCCAGACGTCGTTCATCACCAGCCAAGGCTACAACGTCCAAAAACTAGAAGAAAACATGTGGTTAGTGATAAACGCGGAACCTTTACATGTGACCATTAACTGTCCCAAAACAAGTCAAAAAACTGACGTAATCTCCAAAAACTCAGTTGTCAAGTTACAATCAAATTGCTACGCTTTCGTAGGCATTACTAAAATCCAATCCAGTGTAAATGACTTTACCAGTGTAAAAGACGATAATCATCCAATCCAGATTCCATTTGAGTGCTGCAGCCAAATCCCCGAAAACATTCGAGTGACCAAATTAAAACCTCTAAAGTTAAATAACCTAAACACCGAGGACCTCGAAATCGCCAAACATAAACTGGACCAGTACTCAAAAGACTTAGACGATTTAATAAACGAACCTTTCGTTAATAAACACATTTCCTGGTTCACTTATTTCATAATTGTTCTAATTTTCGGACTATTATTTGTGTATTTAGTCTACAAATGCAAAATACGCAGAGGAAGTTTGACCACCGATGTCTCCACATCGCCTCCAGCTCCTCCAAGACCTAGTAAACTCCCCAAGACATTTACTAGCCTACTCCCTCAACGGAGACGACCTCCACTAAGAAGAGAAGACGAAGAATCCGAAGACATAGAACTTAGTTAAACAGTTTTGTGCCTTTCATAAACTTTTGTACTGAGACTCTTCAGTGAAAACTATTCAATTTCATTTCAATATTTTATGCTTTTTATACACTGTATTGCATTTTTACGCTTACTATTTTATATTCTATATTTTTACATTTTATACATTTACAATTTTACATTTTTGCACCTTTTACATTTTAGTCACATTTTATTGTACCTACTTTGTTTTTCATATTTTTCATTTAATTTCAATTTCAAAAGTTGTTGTATAATCACCAACTTTTTCTATAAGGGGGAAGTTGTTATATAAAATATTAACAAGTAACTTATAATATTTAGAGTCATATGAAAGTAGCCTTATCAGGCGTATCATATTTCATATGGCAGCTGCTCCTTTTGCTAACTCAACATCACCTGATTCACAGGCTCGTTCACAATATTCCTTTGTTCTAAGACTCTTCAAGTCAGCACTTTTAATCTTATAAATATATGTAAAATAACATTTGTACTTCAGTTATAATACTCACTTTGTTTCTTACATTTCATTATCAGGATAGTACGTACTATCCTTTAATTTTAAATAAAGTTTTTAAAAAGTTAGTTGTGTCGCTTGTGATCTAACATATATATATATATATATATGAAGTGTTGGTGTTCTTTCGGGTGTTTTCCCGTGTAGTTGGTAGGCTCCTGTGGGAGCCACGCTTGTCTGAACGACGTTTCGGCGGAATCTCATCTGCCATCCTCAGGTTCTAGCTGGAAGCTGCCTGTTGCTGCTGCTGCTGCCGCCGCTACTGCTGCCGGTGCTACTGCTGCTCCTCGTTCGAGCAACGAGGAGCAGCAGTAGCGGCGGCAGCAGCAGCAGCAACAGGCAGCTTCCAGCTAGAACCTGAGGATGGCAGATGAGATTCCGCCGAAACGTCGTTCAGACAAGCGTGGCTCTCACAGGAGCCTACCAACTACACGGGAAAACACCCGGAAGAACACCAACACTTCATTTAACACCCGTGAAAACCTAAGAAACAACATATATATATATATATATATATATATATATTGTTCTATATTCTGATATCTATTTTATTTTTTTATACGTTCGAAATTACTTTTTGAAAGTAAATTGAAATGATTTTATTGAGCGCCAAACAGTTTCTTAAAAGCTGTTAATATTATAGACTATAGAACACCATTAGCATGACCATCTACAATCTATAAAATGACTCTTACTCAGGGTCCAACGAAGTCGGTTCAATAAATGCTCATCGATCAAGATAACAATCTAAATAAATCAAACTCAGTATTGAACGAACAAAGTATTAATTTATTAACAAATTTGAACTTGGAATGTAATTAACAAATTTAAATAACAAAATCTAACTTAACTAAAATGATAAATATGGCCTTTATTTAAAATAAATATGTACCATGGATTTCTGATATAGTAAAGCTTTACCTTGTCTTTCTTTCGACTCGAGTAATGTTATATTATAACCTCTAACTGGTTATTATGATCCTTGAAATATTATGTCACTTGACTGACTTTTTAACCTCTCAAGGCTTCTTCTTCTTCTTCTTTACTGGATTGACGTTTGTTTCTAACCTCCAATTTATTTTCAAGATTTTCTTGAAGTATTTCTATCACTTGCTTGACGTTTGAAATTTCTTCACCATATAAATTTGCTAACTGGATTAACAAATACTTCCCTCTTCTAAATCTGCTTTCCGGATAATCTACTTCGTAATACTTTCAAAGTATACTCACTTCTTATATTTAATCAACTTTTACAATTTATTCTTGATATCAATATATCTGGATTGTAATATCCTAACCTTCAAATTATTCACCACTTTTCTTTTCTTTTCAATTTATTTATTTATTCTTGGATGAATATTTTTCGCAGCTCGCTGTTCAGCGGTGTATGATCAACTGATTTGTTATTTTTAGTCGTTTCAATGGGTTAATTTTCAATATTTCAATTGTTTTTTTCTATTTTGATCTAATATTTCAAAATTTAATTTTAATTTAAAATTTAAACTATTCAGTTTTGTTTGTTCTTTACCTTAATTGAATACTGTTTTTAATTCTTTAATTTTCCTGATGAATTTCTTATTCTACTTTTCAGGATTAAGTGAATAATTGTAATTACTCGAAATATATTGACATATTACAAATACTTTCTTAAAATCTACTTATAACTACAATTAACAATTCCAATCTCAAATAAATACTAATTCATACATTTAGATGAATAGCAATGATAAACACAAAATGCTAGTAGTTAAAAACGTACTGCAGTTTTCCATACTGACATAATACTGATATTATAAACTAAAACAAGAAATTGATACGCCAACAAACATTTAACATTATACTATTAGTCCTTTCTTTCTGCATGATGTGAAATATCATTTACAAAACACCTTTCTGCAATGACATTTGAAAATATCTGAAAACTTAAAATGTCATTCAGTGTTTTGTAATATATGGACTTACTATTTCTAAAATAATCACCCTGCAATGCAAATACTGATAATAGTCTTTCATTCAATATTCATTTTGTGTAGATTTACAGTGTTTCTACACAAAATATGATTTTCAGCCCTAAGTTTTGACATGCATGTCAGATTTCATAAAATTTACCTTTTTGTTTTCCAATTTCATTCTAAATCATTTTAAATGAGATTGTGATTCTCTATAAGTTCATGTTTTATTATATATTATTTAGAATAACCTTGTTAAACTAAAATAACTTCATTTTATGTTTATTTAAATATTTTGTTCGTATTCAATATCAAGTTTCATTCTCTGCATCCTACTCGCTGAGAATAAGTGAACTTGAATCAATTATATAAACCACAGATATTCCTGCTTCTGTATGATCCGTTAAAGTAAAACTGTTATGATTATTTCCTAAAATACATACAGATTTGTGAATTTTATTTATGATTTCAAACACGATACTTAGGTAGTGTTCCACAGTGTGGATACAGCATAAACCCCCTAAACTAATAGAATTTTGACATGTGAAAATTTTGTTAGTTTTAACAACATGATGTGACATTCACACTGTCAAAGCTTATTTACAATTTAAAAGTGATCTACTCAGGATCATTTGGATAACTTAAGAGTAATCTATCCTGGATCATATGGATAATTTATCCCCATGTGACAACTTCCCGGTAATGATTCTTCCTTATTATAGTTTGAAACATTTTCGTTTTCATTTAAAATATTACCTACTTCAAGTTGTTGCGCATAGCCCTTTGCTATTGTAGGTTCATAATCAATTGAATTTTTGTATTTTTGAGACAAATTTTAAAAAATTTTATCATATTTGGAGTAACGACTTATCAGAAAAATTTCAGGCTTCTTATCATTATTTATTTGAACACATGTGGTTCCCACTATATGCTCACCGCAAAATTCATTATCATTATTGGACTCTATGCCATTTGATACATTAATTATTTCGGCATCATTGCCATTCAATTCATTAACTATTTCGGCACCTTTGCCATTCAATTCATTAACTATTTCGGCACGATTGCCATTTAATTCATTAACACTACAGAAAGGTATTCTTTCACCTTCTATTTTTAGGATTCTTTCTCCTAATACAATATTTGCCATTTTTCCTGATAAGATGTCGTCTCCCATTATAACATCATTTTCTATACAGTCGCCTATTTTTTTACAATTATTACCTACATTTAAAACAAGTTTATCTAAAAATCCTGATTTCTATTTCTATCATTTACTTGTGCTGTTTCTATTTTATTTATATTAGAGTGCGTGTTTTCATCTACTCTATTTCCCCTTTGAATGTTAGTATTAGCAACTTGTGCATATGACTCATTATTTTTATCATAACCCCCTCTCTCTCTGCAATCATTATCATAATGCCGTTTCTCAAAACCCTGCTTTTCATTCTTATAATTGTCATATTTATATTGACCATAACCTCCTCGTTCCTTTCTATCATTGTCATATTGACGTTTCTCATAACCCTGCTTTTCATACCTATCATTGTCATATTGACGTTTCTCATAACCCCCTCGTTCCTTTCTATCATTGTCATATTGACGACCATAACCTTGCTTTTCCTTCCTATCATATTGACCATAACCTTGCCTTTCTCTTCTATCATTCTCATTCCTATTCTGCTCATAACCCCACTTATTATAATACCTACTATTATTTTCCATATTTTGACTAGACTTCCTATCAAAACTCTGATGATAATCATCTAATTCTCTTAAATAATCAATTAAATCATCTAACTTTGCAATTCTTTGCGTAATAATAACATTCTGGATATCCCCTGAAAAATGCCTAGCTAAATATCTGACCATTTCACTTTCTGTGAATTTTGGTTCTAGATGTCTAATATTATATACTTTTCTAAGTACATAGTTTTCTCTAGAAATACCTTTATTTTCTACATAATTACCATTAAATAGGTCTTGTCTTATTTTTAACTGAGTGTAATCACTCCAATATTGTTTTAAGACTAGAGCTTCAAATTCCTCTATAGTCTCAAACCTGTCCATTATAACTGAGTACCAGATTTCCGCTTCTCCCTTTAACATGTCTTGTATGTTTGCTTTTAGGTTTGCATTTACGTGTTGTGTTTCCATGTGTTGTTTCAAACGTGAAATGAAAATTTTAGGGTGTATACGGTTATCTCCGTAAAAATAAAATGGTGTTTTATTGCATGTGTAAGAATGTGTAGGTAATTGTGTTAATTGTGTACGTGTGGTATCCTTCAACAACTTCGTGTTCTGTTCTATCTTGCTATCCTGTTCTTTTATTTTCTTATCGTATTTATCTTCTTGTTTCTGCATTCTGTTATCTATTGCAGTCATTCCATCTTCAAACATAGTTACTACTTCCTCTCTTATTTCCTTTGCTGCCTCATTTACCTTAATACCTATTTCTTCATTAACTGACTCTCCCATTCGCTCCCATTTACTCTCTAGATTTTCAATCTTATTTCTTACTTCTGTATTGCTTTCTTCCAGCTTTTGCATACTTTGACCCATTTGTACATTTATGTTGCCAATTTGTGTATTTATGTTGCCAATTTTTTCTTCTAGTCTCTGGTTATTTTGATTCATGTCTACCTTCATTCCACCCATCATTTCCATGAGTTTCTGGAACATGTTTGTGTCTGGTTGTGTGTTTGTCTTACCTGACTTTAACCTCATATAAATTATATTTGTTTTTAATTTGACAATGCCTTGTTGTCAAAACTATCAAAATAAGTTATTTGTTCTATTATCTTTCAAATGTATGCTTGAAATGATAAACTATTCTCAAGTTGTATTTATTCAATCGCTTTCCTGATCGCTCCACGTTAACAAACCATAAATGTTCTATATTCTGATATCTATTTTATTTTTTTATACGTTCGAAATTACTTTTTGAAAGTAAATTGAAATGATTTTATTGAGCGCCAAACAGTTTCTTAAAAGCTGTTAATATTATAGACTATAGAACACCATTAGCATGACCATCTACAATCTATAAAATGACTCTTACTCAGGGTCCAACGAAGTCGGTTCAATAAATGCTCATCGATCAAGATAACAATCTAAATAAATCAAACTCAGTATTGAACGAACAAAGTATTAATTTATTAACAAATTTGAACTTGGAATGTAATTAACAAATTTAAATAACAAAATCTAACTTAACTAAAATGATAAATATGGCCTTTATTTAAAATAAATATGTACCATGGATTTCTGATATAGTAAAGCTTTACCTTGTCTTTCTTTCGACTCGAGTAATGTTATATTATAACCTCTAACTGGTTATTATGATCCTTGAAATATTATGTCACTTGACTGACTTTTTAACCTCTCAAGGCTTCTTCTTCTTCTTCTTTACTGGATTGACGTTTGTTTCTAACCTCCAATTTATTTTCAAGATTTTCTTGAAGTATTTCTATCACTTGCTTGACGTTTGAAATTTCTTCACCATATAAATTTGCTAACTGGATTAACAAATACTTCCCTCTTCTAAATCTGCTTTCCGGATAATCTACTTCGTAATACTTTCAAAGTATACTCACTTCTTATATTTAATCAACTTTTACAATTTATTCTTGATATCAATATATCTGGATTGTAATATCCTAACATTCAAATTATTCACCACTTTTCTTTTCTTTTCAATTTATTTATTTATTCTTGGATGAATATTTTTCGCAGCTCGCTGTTCAGCGGTGTATGATCAACTGATTTGTTATTTTTAGTCGTTTCAATGGGTTAATTTTCAATATTTCAATTGTTTTTTTCTATTTTGATCTAATATTTCAAAATTTAATTTTAATTTAAAATTTAAACTATTCAGTTTTGTTTGTTCTTTACCTTAATTGAATACTGTTTTTAATTCTTTAATTTTCCTGATGAATTTCTTATTCTACTTTTCAGGATTAAGTGAATAATTGTAATTACTCGAAATATATTGACATATTACAAATACTTTCTTAAAATCTACTTATAACTACAATTAACAATTCCAATCTCAAATAAATACTAATTCATACATTTAGATGAATAGCAATG
The DNA here is from genome assembly GCA_963583905.1 of Stenurella melanura. Taxonomy (NCBI): domain Eukaryota; kingdom Metazoa; phylum Arthropoda; class Insecta; order Coleoptera; family Cerambycidae; genus Stenurella; species Stenurella melanura. Next base: position 51,641,832 of record OY757318.1, on the reverse strand, counting down.
ATAAACACAAAATGCTAGTAGTTAAAAACGTACTGCAGTTTTCCATACTGACATAATACTGATATTATAAACTAAAACAAGAAATTGATACGCCAACAAACATTTAACATTATACTATTAGTCCTTTCTTTCTGCATGATGTGAAATATCATTTACAAAACACCTTTCTGCAATGACATTTGAAAATATCTGAAAACTTAAAATGTCATTCAGTGTTTTGTAATATATGGACTTACTATTTCTAAAATAATCACCCTGCAATGCAAATACTGATAATAGTCTTTCATTCAATATTCATTTTGTGTAGATTTACAGTGTTTCTACACAAAATATGATTTTCAGCCCTAAGTTTTGACATGCATGTCAGATTTCATAAAATTTACCTTTTTGTTTTCCAATTTCATTCTAAATCATTTTAAATGAGATTGTGATTCTCTATAAGTTCATGTTTTATTATATATTATTTAGAATAACCTTGTTAAACTAAAATAACTTCATTTTATGTTTATTTAAATATTTTGTTCGTATTCAATATCAAGTTTCATTCTCTGCATCCTACTCGCTGAGAATAAGTGAACTTGAATCAATTATATAAACCACAGATATTCCTGCTTCTGTATGATCCGTTAAAGTAAAACTGTTATGATTATTTCCTAAAATACATACAGATTTGTGAATTTTATTTATGATTTCAAACACGATACTTAGGTAGTGTTCCACAGTGTGGATACAGCAATATATATATATATATATATATATATATATATATATATATATATATATATATATATATATATATTAAACAGCGTGCTTCCAGAGGGCAGAATATATTAAAATAAAATATTTCTGTCAATCACCTCTGTGGATCCTTATTTTCATAAGGATAATAAACCAAACTGCAAATAATTGCGAGCCTGGCCGCGTTAAGTATAGAAATCACATTCTACAACAAAACGCTTGGTTTTGATTTAAACAAGTACCAGCCGAAAGAATTATTCCTAATTAAAGGAAACTCTTGTACCAGCCGGCTCAGACTAACTTGCATACTGCAGTTTCGCACTTTCTGGTGCTCATCAGTGCAAGGCGAGCCCGAGACGACTAGTACAAGAGCCTGGGTTAACCAAGTGGCCAGATCGACGTTGTAAAACGACGAAATGGGGGAGGCTCCATCTAGCGACAGCTGCCTGTTGAAATCAAAACAATAATATCCCGACATGGGGCACGTAATAGTAAACAGCGTGCTTCCAGAGGGCAGAATATATTAAAATAAAATATTTCTGTCAATCACCTCTGTGAATCCTTATTTTCATAAGGATAATAAACCAAACTGCAAATAATTGCGAGCCTGGCCGCGTTAAGTATAGAAATCACATTCTACAACAAAACGCTTGGTTTTGATTTAAACAAGCACCAGCCGAAAGAATTATTCCTAATTAAAGGAAACTCTTGTACCAGCCGTCTCAGTCGGGATATTATTGTTTTGATTTCAACAGGCAGCTGTCGCTAGATGGAGCCTCCCCCATTTCGTCGTTTTACAACGTCGATCTGGCCACTTGGTTAACCCAGGCTCTTGTACTAGTCGTCTCGGGCTCGCCTTGCACTGATGAGCACCAGAAAGTGCGAAACTGCAGTATGCAAGTTAGTCTGAGACGGCTGGTACAAGAGTTTCCTTTAATTAGGAATAATTCTTTCGGCTGGTGCTTGTTTAAATCAAAACCAAGCGTTTTGTTGTAGAATGTGATTTCTATACTTAACGCGGCCAGGCTCGCAATTATTTGCAGTTTGGTTTATTATCCTTATGAAAATAAGGATTCACAGAGGTGATTGACAGAAATATTTTATTTTAATATATTCTGCCCTCTGGAAGCACGCTGTTTACTATTACGTGCCCCATGTCGGGATATTATTGTTTTGATTTCAACAGGCAGCTGTCGCTAGATGGAGCCTCCCCCATTTCGTCGTTTTACAACGTCGATCTGGCCACTTGGTTAACCCAGGCTCTTGTACTAGTCGTCTCGGGCTCGCCTTGCACTGATGAGCACCAGAAAGTGCGAAACTGCAGTATGCAAGTTAGTCTGAGACGGCTGGTACAAGAGTTTCCTTTAATTAGGAATAATTCTTTCGGCTGGTGCTTGTTTAAATCAAAACCAAGCGTTTTGTTGTAGAATGTGATTTCTATACTTAACGCGGCCAGGCTCGCAATTATTTGCAGTTTGGTTTATTATCCTTATGAAAATAAGGATTCACAGAGGTGATTGACAGAAATATTTTATTTTAATATATTCTGCCCTCTGGAAGCACGCTGTTTACTATTACGTGCCCCATGTCGGGATATTATTGTTTTGATTTCAACAGGCAGCTGTCGCTAGATGGAGCCTCCCCCATTTCGTCGTTTTACAACGTCGATCTGGCCACTTGGTTAACCCAGGCTCTTGTACTAGTCGTCTCGGGCTCGCCTTGCACTGATGAGCACCAGAAAGTGCGAAACTGCAGTATGCAAGTTAGTCTGAGACGGCTGGTACAAGAGTTTCCTTTAATTAGGAATAATTCTTTCGGCTGGTGCTTGTTTAAATCAAAACCAAGCGTTTTGTTGTAGAATGTGATTTCTATACTTAACGCGGCCAGGCTCGCAATTATTTGCAGTTTGGTTTATTATCCTTATGAAAATAAGGATTCACAGAGGTGATGAACAGAAATATTTTATTTTAATATATATATATATATATATATATATATGCGAACGGATAATACGTGTATATATATATATATACAGGGTGTTTCACTTAAAAGTCCCCAGGCCATTATCTCTAAAACTAATAAAGATATTTTATTTTTGTAAATGGCAGATGATTGATACCAGAGAAAGGTTTAAATAACGGTGATTAGAATTTTTGCTCAACAGCACACAGAGATGGCGCTGCGATGCAAATCTATTTTTTGATGGCTGGAACCTTGAAACATAAGTCATGTGATTAAACAATAATTTTGACGGTATAGACAATTTACAAAAAACAATCCGTTTTGGAGTTACATGAGTTTCTTTCATTAATGCCAGTACACGTGAATTTTGATAAATCCCTATAATTTATTTATTATTTATTATAGAATATTGGTTACCAAACACTTTTTTTCAAGATAAGGAAAGTGATATAATACACTATCATAAAATTATGTTTACCACTTCCGGCCAAACCGGAACTAACATGATGAACCAATATCCATAATATGTTCCTACATATTACATTTTTTTTTTCTAATAACGCTTCTAATAAAACGGCTCCCAAAACTTAAAGTAAGTAAGACAACAAAGAAAATACACACTAATTTAGAATGGGCTAAATTTATATTAACAATTCAGTAAAGAACGTAAACAAAAGTTTTATAAACAAACATTTAAAAACTATCGAAATATTATTAAAAATGAAATTAAACTAATTTCTTTCTTATTAGTAGGTACTTATTATATTAAATGTTCAAAATTTCTCCCTTCTTCATGAATACACATATTGTACCATTTCAGTAACTCTTCATTGCAAACTTTTTGTAACGTATGTCTATTTATAGCAGCAACACTTGCATATATTTTATTATACAAATCGGCCATATCCTCAATGGGTTCAATGTACACTACACTTTTTAAATACTCCCAAAGGTAAAAATCTAATGGAGTCAAGTCAGGTGATCGTGCTGGCCATCTGACTACTCCATTAGTACCAATCCATCTCTGAGGGTATATTTCATTAAGACAATCATTGACTAGTACTGAGTTATGGGGTGGTGCACCATCTTGGTGAAACCAAATATTCTCCTGGTTATGAGGGATAGTCTCTAATAATCCTGGCAATACATTTCTCAAAAATATCTCATATTTTCTTCCATTCAAAGTCCCATGGAATAGATATGGTCCAATAATATATGAATTTAATATTCCACACCACACGTTAACTCCAAAAGTTACCTGATTTCGGGTCATTCTCATCCATCTAGGATTATTTTGTGACCAGTATCGGCAACTCCGTTGTTGTGAAAACGGCTTTCATTAAATTGCTCCAGAGCACATTTTTTAAAAAATTTGGGCATTCTTCAGAAAGAACTGAAAATTCAGCTAGAAAATGTAATCTTCGTTCATAATCACCAGGCCTTAAATGATGGATCAATTTTAATTTGTATGGATGGTATTTATTTGATTTTAATATTCTATGGCACGAAGATATCGACAGATTAGTTTCCGATGCCAATTTCCGGAGAGAACATTGAGGATTGTTGACAACACTTTAACACCAAAGCTGTATTTTCATCGTTTCTAACTGGCCTATTTCTGTTACGAATAGTTTTCTTAAAACTACCCCAGTTTCTTAAATTTTTAAACAGCATGATAAATGTTTTTTTATCGGGTGTAGGTCTATTTGGAAATCGTAAACAAAACAATCGTTTTGCTTGTCGGGAATTTCTTTTGCATTCACCGTATATTAAAATCATATTTAACTTATCTTCATTGGTGTATCTAACCATTTTTTAAATTTATTTTTTTTTATTGCCTTATTTGGATTAATTTGCTTTGAATTGTTTCTAAGTACACTATTTCTGTTTGAAACTATGATTGAAATGCACCAACTACAAACTTTGTTTAATAACTGTCAAACTTAAAATTAAATCAAAGCCTACTAATATCTCTTAAGTAGATTTTTCATTACCATTCTAAATTAGTGTGTATTTTCTTTGTTGTCTTACTTACTTTAAGTTTTGGGAGCCGTTTTATTAGAAGCGTTATTAGAAAAAAAAATGTAATATGTAGGAATATATGGATATTGGTTCATCATGTTAGTTTCGGTTTGGCCGGAAGTGGTAAACATAATTTTATGATAGTGTATTATATCACTTTCCTTATCTTGAAAAAAAGTGTTTGGTAACCAATATTCTATAATAAATAAATTATAGGGATTTATCAAAATTCACGTGTACTGGCATTAATGAAAGAAACTCATGTAACTCCAAAACGGCTTGTTTTTTGTAAATTCTCTATACCATCAAAATTATTCACAAATTATTGTTTAATCACATGACTTATGTTTCAAGGTTCCAGCCATCAAAAAATAGTTTGCATCGCAGCGCCATCTCTGTGTGCTGTTGAGGAAAAATTCTAATCACCGTTATTTAAACCTTTCTTTGGTATCAATCATCTGCCATTTACAAAAATAAAATATCTTTATTAATTTTAGAGATAATGGCCTGGGGACTTTTAACTGAAACACCCTGTATATATATATATATATATATACAGGGTGTTTCAGTTAAAAGTATGTATATATATATATATATATATATATATATATATATATATATATATATATAGATCTTTGTATCAATCCTGATCCAATTTGTATTAAATACCAATATGCTCCACCATTAATGCAAATAGTTACAGCTTAATTTGCGGAATATATCGAACAGTTATCATTCTTGTTTCTTAGTTCTGAAATATATACATAAAAAAAACGGAAAAAAAAGTTCAAAGAGTATATAGGATATAAATGATACATCCCAGAACCAGTAGATATAAACGATACAATCCTGAACCACTAGATTGTACTATTCTTAGAGTGGTTCAGGATTTTATATACATGTTTATATAAACTCATGTAACAATACATATTACAAGACAATTCTTTGCTCCATATGGTTCAGGAATGTGCATATTATGTATATATGTATATACTATCTAGTGTTATTGTACCTTTTACCTATTTAGTGTATCTAATCATATAAATATATTATCGGTGTTGCGTGAATGGCTTTGCAGCCACAGCCATAGCTTATAAGTATAGATAGATAGAAATATATTATAATCTGACCAATAAATTCAATAAATATGATAGAAAAAAAATGTAACCTGTAGCTTCATATCCCTTCAACTAGTGATTCGATTTTGATGCGATTTTTTTATTTAATAGGGTATTTTGTCAGCAAGGTTTTTAGTAAAATTTCACCTCGATAGACAGGGAGCTACACTTCATCAATAAACATGAAGGAGCAGTTTTTATACTATAGGGCTTTCAACTCAAAATTTCATGTATTTTCTTATGGTGGTTCATTCTAATTTTTTAAGTGATGATACCAAAGAATTTGTTTAACTTGCTTTTTTGTTAGTTAGTATGTATGAGTTAAGTGTTGCAATTAAAATTTCGACTACTTCCAATTAAGCTAGAGCTTTGAAATTTGGCATACGTATTTTTACTTCTTAGTACATTTATTTTTAAACAAAAGTGTTTTCTTAAAAATATTTATCTTATATAATTTTATTACCCTTATCAATCCTTGTTTATTATTTTAAAGTAAAGGCTTGTTAAACATTGTCTACAGGCCTGCACTATTAGAAATACATATATGATAAACTCTGATTTCGTCCACCAAGTTGGCATCATAGCTTAGAAACTAGACCTTCAAAAAAGAGTACATGGAATTTTGTCCCATAGTATATCTACTAGTCGAGTAAATTTGTAACGCCATCACAAGAGACGGGGTGTTATGAATTGGACGGGTGTCCACGTTTTCGACATCACTTCACATAAATAGCTGTATCTTTTTCTAGACAAAATTGACCTCCCTTCTTTTGTGTTCAGTCGATTGTAAATTAAGTTTCCAATCCGATGATGCGGGGCACAATATTTTCTGTCCTTTTTTAACTGAGATATCGGCTGCCAAAGTGAAAAGTCCGAAGATTTCGATCTTCGAGAAATCGAATGGCGCAAACCAGGAGTCGATGAGCTCCTCCATTTCCGAGATACGGCCGCTTTTCAATGGAGTCATCTCAAAATTTAATCTAATTCCAGATGTTGCTATAATACGTACATGTAAAATATTATAAGAAGATCAGAGGCCTTGGCTTCTAATACAAACGCCATATTCCAAGTTACTGTACTTTTACCAGCTTGCTTTACTTATTTTTCCTTATTTAACTCCCAACCCTTCAAATTAGTGCAAATTATAATCGTGTTCCTGATCTTGTCATGTTACCTATATGTACCAAATTTCAAGTTAATATCTTTAACCGTTCCTGAGAAAACGTGCGCACAAAAGAAAAAGTTACAGACCGACCGACCGACAGAATTTATTTTCTCGCTCAAATTTAAAATATCGATATTTTATGACATTCTGAGCATAATTCATAAAAAATAATTACGATTTTTACGATTACGATACTTCCACTCCACTACATGGATATGGTAGTAAAATAATAAAAGTGGATTAAAGAATAAAACATAATTGGAATCCTGCATAACTTTAGTACATGACCTTGGCTAACATTCACAGCTAAATTTATGAAAATACGTTTCTTGTAGATTATAATCTTGACCTTTGCAAATATCTTTTGTCTCGGGACTTTTCCCGAGACAAAAGTGAATAACGTGGTAAAATTATTTTTTTCTTTTTTAGAAAACAATGGTTTTCTTTTAAAATTGAATTTCACTAAAAATTTCGTTTACTCTTGTCAAACTCGTTCATTTGATACCCTTATCAAGGGGGTTGTAAAGAAATAGGTAATCCGCCATTTTGTGTCGGCCGCCATAGTTTATTTAGAATAACGTCACACAGCTTATTGTATTCTACTTGTCATACCCTTTGATTTGATACCCATTCCAAGGCGGTTGTAAAAATATAGGCGATCCGCAATGTTGTGCCGGCCGCCATATTGGATTTAGGATGACACCACATAATTTATTGTATTCTACATAAAAAACCCTTTGATTTGATACCCATGTCGAGGGGGTTGTCAGGAAAAAGGTAATCTGCCATTTTGTGGAGGCCGCCATCTTGGATCTACCATATTATTTTGTATTCTACTTGTCGCACCTTTTCACTGGATATTCATGCCGAGGGAGTTGTGACAAAACAGGTGATCCGCTATTTCGTGCCGGCCGCCATATTGGATATAGATTGACGTCACACAGCTTATTGTTTCTACTTTAAATACCCTTTCGTTGGATACTCATGCCGAGGGGGTTGTAAAAAAATAAGTGATAGCCATTTTGTGGCGGCTGCCATATTGGATTTAGAATGATTTCATACAGCTTATTATATTCTACTTTAAATACCCTTTCATTTAATACCCATGTCGAGATGAGTGTGAAGAAAAAATTAATCCGACATCTTGCGGTGGCCTCCATATTGGATCTACCATAATGTCTTGTATTCTACTTGTCATACCCTTTCATTAGATATTCATACCGAGGGGTTGTAAAAAATAGGTGATCCGCCATTTTGTGTCGGCCGCCATATTTGATTTAGAGTGACGTCACACAGCTTATCGTATTCTAATTGCCATACCCTTTGATTTGACACACATTCCGAGGGGGATGTAAAAATAAAGGTGATACGCCATTTTGTGCTGGCCGTCATATTGCATTTAGGATGACATCACACAGCTTATTGTATTCTACTTTAAATACCGTTTCATTTGATATCCATGTCGAGGGGGCTGTCAAGAAAAAGGTAATCTGCCATTTTGTGGTGGCCGCCATATTGAATCTACCATAATATTTTGTATTCTACCTGTCATACTCTTTCATTGGATATTCATGCCGAGGGAGTTGTAAAAAAATTGGAGATCCGCCATTTTGTACCGGCCGCTATATTGGATTTAGAATGACGTCATACGGCTTATTGTATTCTACTTTGAACACTCTTTCATTTGATACCCACGTCGTGGGGGTTGTCAAGAAAAAGGTAATCCGCTATTTTGTCGTGGCCGCCATATTGGATCTACCATAATATTTTGTATTCTACTTGTGATACCTTTTCATAGGATACTCACGCCGAGGGGTTGTAAAAAATAGGTGATTCGTCATTTTGTATCTGCCACAGTTTAATATATTCTACTTGTCATACCCTTTGATTTGATACCCATTCCGAGGGGGTTGTAAAAATATAGGTGATTCGCCATTTTGTTTCGGCCGCCATATTGGATTTAGGATGACATCACAGAGGTTATTGTATTCCACTTTAAATACCCTTTCATTTGATACCCATGTCGAGGGGGTTGTTAAGAAGAAGGTAATCCGCCATTTTGTGGTGGCCGCCATATTGGATCTACCATAATGTCTTCTATTCTACTTGTCATACCCTTTCATTGGATAATCATGCCGAGGGGTTGTAAAAAAAGTAGGTGATCCGCCATTTTGTGTCGACCGCCATATTTGATTTAGAGTGAGGTCACATAGCTTATTGTATTCTACTTTAAATACCCTTTCATTTGATACCCATATCGAAATGATTATCAAGAAAATGGTAATCCGCCATTTTGTGGTGGCCGCCATATTGGATCTACCATAATATTGAATATATTGTATTGTATTATCTTCAGGACCAAAATTGTATGCAAAATTTTAGCGAGATTGGATATCGGGAAGTGGTAAAAAATTCGATCACCAGATTTGAACATACTTAATACAACATATCGAAGGTTAGGAAAACCGTTGAAAAATAAAATTATTAGCATGTGAAATACCCTGTTGATTTTAAAATAATTTTCTCTTGCCACTCTCAGTAAATTAACTAATTCTTTTATCCTCTCTACTCAAGATACTATTAAGAAATACTTTGGCTGCAATGTATCTCTCCCACGTAGTTTAGCCTATTCTAACGATCACATCTATAATATCAACTGTAGCAACTAAGCAAAACAATTTATTTAAATTTCCCACAACTCTGAACCGTTCCGTCGGCCGGGATTAGGCTCTCGTCGCAGAACACAACATGATTCAGAATTGTTATATTTCTATATCTGTATAACAGATATACGAATAGAAGTAACTACAGCGCCGCCATTGTAAAGGGTGGAAAAAGCCGGAACTACAGTTTGGAGATTAATACAAAATTGATCCACTTTTAAATTTAATCTACATACTATAGGGGTCACTGGGAAGAAAATCTATCTATCTATACTGGTAATATATGGCTGTGGCTGCAGAGCCATTCGCACAACACCGATGTTTAGGCACTAGGAATTCGTCTACATGGGTTTGAAATTCTGAACCACATATATGGATCAGGTCCATTCGACTGGTTCAGGACCATGAGCCCGAAAACGTATGCCTGGTTCAGGATTATATTAAAGCGTAATATATATATATATATATATATATATATATATATATATATATATATATATATATATATATATATACAGGGTGTTTCAGTTAAAAGTCCCCAGGCCATTATCTCTAAAATTAATAAAGATATTTTATTTTTGTAAATGGCAGATGATTGATACCAAAGAAAGGTTTAAATAACGGTGATTAGAATTTTTCCTCAACAGCACACAGAGATGGCGCTGCGATGCAAACTATTTTTTGATGGCTGGAACCTTGAAGTGTTGACGTGCTTCCGGGTGTTTTCCCGTGTAGTTGGTAGGCTCCTGTTGGAACCATGGTTGTCTGAACGACGTTTCGGCGGAATCTCATCTGCCATCTTCAGGTTCTAGCTGAAAGCTGCCTGCTGTTGCTGCTGTTGCTGCTGCTGCTGTTGCTGCTGCTGCTACTGCTGCTCCTCGTTGCTCGAACTGAACTGACGTTCTCTCTGTTGTGCGGCTCCTTATATACGTTGTGGGGTGGGGCGCACCTGCGCACTTGGCTGCGTGTTACTCTCCCTCTTCTCTCTGTTGGAGGCGTAGCGGGCGCCTGAGCTAACCCGACACGAGGCCTCACTGAAACGTCACGTTTCACGTGACTTCTAGTTGAAGGTCGTGTATCCTCGTATCCAGTCGTCGCTAGCGCTTGTCGTGCTTCACTTAGGTTAGTCAGTGCTTGGCTCCGGCTCCTTGTGGCCGGCTGTGATGCCTCCTCGTGAATTGTTAATATTCGACGGTGCCTCGTTGCGATCGGTTCGTTTACCATGGGACGTCGTGTGTTTTCCGTTATATATCTTCCTGACAGTGCGGGCTTCCATGCGGTGGGTAATCTCTGGGTGTCGTCTCTCTTGTTAAGATTTTGCGGTCTCTTTTCAATTTCAATTGCCTCCCTGGTAATTCTTGATCTCCAATGCTCGATGTTGGCTACTGTCCTGGTGTTGTTGAAGTCTATTTTGTGTCCAGTGGTTTTTGCGTGCTGTGCTAGGGACGATGTTTTCTCCTCTTTTTGCACTGCATTCCTATGTTCTTCTCTTCTTACACTTATACGTCTGTTGGTCTGTCCTATGTATGATTTATTGCAATCTTGGCACGGAATTTCATACATTCCTTGGTTTTCTAGGGCAATTTTTGATTTTGGGTTACGGAGAACTGCGCTGATCTTTCGGTCTGTTTTGAATATTGTCCCTATGTTGTGTCTACGTAGAAGTTTGCTGATTTTGTCCGTTGTCCCTTTTACGTAAGGTAGATATGCTTTTGCCACTAGTTTCTCGGATTCTTCCTGGGTTCGTGGTTTGGATGGTTCTTGCGACTTCTGTATTGTATACCTTGAAAATCCATTTCTCATAAGTGCTTTCTGAAGTGATGACATCTCTTCGTTGATATGGTTGAATTCAGTTGCGCTGGATGGTGATGTGATGCTGCATTTAGATATCTGTCTGTGTGAGTAGGTTTTCTGTATACTGTGTGACCTAGTGTTCCGTCTTGTTTCTTCTTCACTAATACGTCTAGGAATGGGAGCTGGCCTTCTGCTTCTACCTCCATCGTGAATTTGATTTTGTCGTGAATGTTGTTCAGGTGGTCTAGGAAACTATTTAGATGTTCTCTTCCATGAGTCCATATTACGAATGTGTCGTCGACGTATCTTAACCAAAGTTTTGGTTTGAGTGGTGCAGTTTGTATGGCCCGCGTTTCTAAGTCCTCCATGAAAAGATTAGCGATGACTGGAGACAAAGGCGAACCCATCGGTGCTTCTTCCGTCTGTTTGTAGCGCTGGTCATTGTATGTGAAGTAAGTGTTATTTAAACAGTGTGTAGTTAGACTAAGAATATGCTCCTCTGGATTGTACTTTCGCTTGATCAATTCGAGTGATTCGTCTACTGGTACATTCGTGAACAGTGACACAACATCGAAGCTCACTAGAAGATGTTCTGGTTGGACAGTCTCGTTGTTTAATAACTCGATGAAATGTTGTGCGTTTTTCACATAGGATGTAGCCTTTTCGGCGAGTGTATATATATATATATATATGAAGTGTTGGTGTTCTTCCGGGTGTTTTCCCGTGTAGTTGGTAGGCTCCTGTGGGAGCCACGCTCATCATGCCATCCTCAGGTTCTAGCTGGAAGCTGCCTATTGCTGCTGCTGCCGCTACTGCTACTGCTGCTGCTGCCGCTACTGCTGCTGCTGCTGCTGCTGCCGGTGCTACTGCTGCTCCTCGTTGCTCGAACTGCAGTAGCACCGGCAGCAGCAGCAGCAGTAGCGGCAGCAGCAGCAGCAGTAGCGGCAGCAGCAGCAATAGGCAGCTTCCAGCTAGAACCTGAGGATGGCAGATGAGATTCCGCCGAAACGTCGTTCAGACAAGCGTGGCTCCCACAGGAGCCTACCAACTACACGGGAAAACACCCGGAAGAACACCAACACTTCATTTAACACCCGTGAAAACCTAAAAAACAACATATATATATATATATATATATATATATATATATATATATATATATATATATATATATATATATATATATATATATATATATATATACATGTTTTCTATACAACTCGAGATCCTTTTGTTTTATAGACAACCCGAGATCCCCTTGGAGGATTACATGTTTTAGATAAAACAAAGTACAAAATGACTTTAAAATGTGTTCTTATTAACTACATCAAAAGAGGGGAAACAAATTTTACGATTTGGTTATACATGAAATATATAATGCAAATAGAGATCTGTATTAAATTATGTCAAGGTGGGATCCTAAGCAGTATATTTTGTAACGCTTCGTACATGTTGAGATCCAGCTACGTTGCCAGTTCTAATTAGTGTCTCATTGCACGTTTCTGGTGTGCGTTATTCAAATGACTTCGATTTTCATGTGCACTATCTGATTAAAACGTACTGGGTGGTCCCTGAGAATGGGAAGTTTTCAAAACATCATAATTTTGAAAGTAACTATACTTATTTGAAATAAGATATAACATTGGCTAGGTAATTATATGCATTTTTTATTTCTTAAAAATAATTCCTGGTGAATGTCTTCCCCTTATCTCTACGCAATCTTGAATACGATTGGTGAAATAGATAATTCAATTTATTAGAAAATTTAATTTAATAAATCTAAGGAAATATTGGAAATTTCTTCACGAATTTTTATTTTCAACTCCTGAATATTTCTTGGTTCACCAACAAAAACTCTATGCTTCAAGTAGCCCCACAAGAAGAATCACGTGCCGTAAGGTCTGGCGACCTTGGGGACCATTCGATGTTTCCACGCCTGGAGATAATGTGACCAGGAAATAATCTCTGCAAGGCATTTATTGATTCTCTTGTGGTAACTTTATGGCATGGGAGGAAGGAATTCTCCTGTGACGAGAAATCTCAAAGACAATATGACGAATAAATCCATGGCCAGCTATACATGTTACAAAATAACAACATTTTCAAAACTTCCCGTTCCCAGGGACCACCCGCTGTATACCACGGACTCTGTCCGCCATTTTAAAAGTTCTACAGTCAATGTTCATAAATAATTGAAGAAAAATAGGCATTGGATTTTTTTGTTGTTTATTTTTGTTACAGGAAGGTCCAAAGTTGATAAAATCACATTTTTCGAAATTACCAACTTGTATTTAACTTGCAATATTAGTTAGTGTGTTTGTTTAGCTCAAAATTCGACTAGTTCTAATTAAGCTAGAGGTTTGAAATTTTGCGTAAGTCCGGTGACACTGCAACATAGTATGGCCATTATTGGTCTAAATCCAGGCGCCATCTTGGGACGTCCGCCATGGACGTCCCAAGATGGCGGATCATCTTTTTCTTCACAACCTTCTTGATATGGGTATCACATGAAAGGGTTTGGCGAGTCAAATGCGATAAACTATGTGACGTCATTCTAAATTCAATATGGCGGAGGCCCCAAGATGGCGGAATATCTTTTTCTTCTCAACCCCCTTAATATGGGTATCACATGAAAGGGTTTGGCGAGTCAAATGCGATAAACTATGTGACGTCATTCTAAATTCAATATGGCGGAGGCCCCAAGATGGCGGAATATCTTTTTCTTCTCAACCCCCTTAATATGGGTATCACATGAAAGGGTTTGGCGAGTCAAATGCGATAAACTATGTGACGTCATTCTAAATTCAATATGGCGGAGGCCCCAAGATGGCGGAATATCTTTTTCTCCTCAACCCCCTTGATATGGGTATCAAATGAAAGAGTTTGACGAGTCAAATGCGATAAACTATGTGACGTCATTCTAAATTCAATATGGCGGAGGCGCCAAGATGGTGGAATATCTTTTTCTTCTCAACCCCCTTGATATGGATATCAAAAGAAAGGGTTTGATGAGTGAAATACGATAAACTATGTGACGTCATCCTAAATTCAATATGGCGGACGCCCCAAGATGGCGGAATATATTTTTCTCCTCAACCCCCTTGATATGTGTATCAAATGAAAGGGTTTGACGAGTAAAATACGATAAACTATGTAACGTCATTCTAAATCCAATATGGCGGACGGCCTAAGATAGCGGATTATTTTTTCCTCTTGATATGGGTATGAAATGAGAAGATTTGACGAGTAAAATATGATAAACTGCGTAACGTCCTTCTAAATCCAATATGTCGGATGCCCTAGGATGGCGGATTATCTTTTTCTTCACAACTCTCTTGACATGGGTATCAAATGATAGGGTTTTGTCTGTCTGTCTGTCTGTAAAATACATATTTTACTTAAAGACTAAAAAGTGGAAAATAAAATTATACAAAAAAATATTTTTAAAAACTAGCTTTTATTTAAAAAAAGTGTACTAAAAAGTAATAAATAACTTTTTAAAACTTATGCATGTGGAAACCGAAAGCTTTGGGGCGGTCAACTGATCAACTGTTCAATAATACTATATGACCGTCCCCAAAGCTTTTGGTTTCCAGATGCATAAATTATAAACAAATATTTTTACTTTTTAGTACATTTCCTTAAAAATAGTTTTTGTCATTTTATTTAATCTGCCTTTGAGACTCGTTATGCTTTTTGCACCACCAAGGAATCCCAATTTTGATAACCCCACGGAGAATGGCATCTAAAACTATTAACCCATGCTCTCCGTAGATGATCCACGAGAAATCTACTCGGTACTTGATGTATATTGATGCAATTTTTCTTAATTCACCTTTCCAACTGTGAGGAGAAATAATGAAGTTTTGCAGCGTCATCCTTTGAAAACCCACAACCTGATTCTTCAAGGTATTATGATACGAATTATGATTCGTCCCAAGTGCGCGCGCACACTTTGCGCAAAACACTATCAATGACTTCAAGTTAATTTTGTGTTATTTTGAGGGAAAAAATAATACTACCTGTGGCGCCGATAATTATTAACAATTAGATGGCGAAATAGAAATCAACATATTGAACCTAACCAACCGGTAATAATAATAATAATAATAATAATAATATTTATTTACGAAAAGAATGACAATAACATTACAATATATTTACATACAACGTTAATATAATAGCACATAATTTGCAGTGTGTTGATTTTAACAGTATTCAGTAAATAAATGAAGCAAAACCCACAAAAGGAATCCTTGCGAGTGGATATATGACGTCATTGATCCGTTATAGCCATCATATTTTTAAGTAAACGTTTATTTCCCACTATTATCACAACTATTAAAATAGATAATGTCTGTAGACTTATAATGTGAGCACAAAGAAACCTACTTAAAGGTGTAGGGGAAAAAAGTACTCAGGCGCGTGGTTCGAACTGAAAATCTGAACTTCTGGCGGCTACGCCACCGTGGTTACTATTTCGAGCAGTGTAATGTTTTGTTTGCAAAATTTTGAAGTACGTCAAAGTCGTCCGTAGAAAGTCGGTAGATGGTATACGAGAAGGTCGAGGAGAACTTTTGAGCCATTTTTGAATACATTATGGCTATAAAGAGTCAATGACGTCATTACCGGCTGTTTCGTTGTAGACCGGTAAAACACCACCTGCTTTTAGTTGGGGAAGTCAGTGTGTTTTTTTAACTGAACATTTGTACCAAATTTCAAGTGAATATCTCGATATTATTGTGTTAACCCCTTTAATAATGGACTGAAGGTGGTGGTTGGGAAGGGGGGGGGGTCTATTGAAATTGAAAAATATTATAAAGCAATCTGGGGGGCCTCAGCTTCTAGTATATATACCAAATCCCAAGTTTCTGTTCTCTGACTAGCTTGCTTTACTTATTTTCTCTTATTTACCCCCACCCTTTCAACGGAATCATCTTTAAATATATTGTAGTTCCAGATGTCGTTATAATACATTCCTGTACCAAATTTCAAGTAAATATCTCAAATTTATATTATCAACTCCTTTAGTGATGGAGTGGTGTTGCCGGGGGAGGGGGGGGAGGGGGAGAGGGGGTGAAAAAGATAAAAAATATGAGAACTTGGTTTTAGTATATACACGACATTCCAAGTTTCTGTACTTTTACCAACTTGCTTTACTAATTTTCCCCTATTTAACCCCCAACCCTTCGCCAGAATTTGCGCAATATATAATCCAGTTCCAGATCTTATCATGATACATATTACACATAAATTACAAGTCGATATCTTAAACCGTTCCTGAGAAATCGTGTGTACAAAGAAAAGTTACAGACCGACAGACAAATTATTTTTTTGCTCAAATTTAAAATCTTGACGTTTTATGACATTTTAAGCCTATTTCAAACAAAACAAAAATTAAATTTATTTTACGATTACTATAAGTACTTTCACTCCACTACGTGGGTGTGGAAGTAATTAAAAAACTAATTATTTTATGAGTTTTATTTTGATCTACATATTATATTATATTTGATATTATATTATATTTGGTGACCAGGGTTTATTATTCTCTGAAGTTAAATTGGTTGTAATATTTTTTAAGTAGCCTGGTACTTAGGAAACATCCCAACTTGTATATAATTTCATATAACCATTTCGCATTAACATTTATTTTATATTATTAACTGTAAAGAAAAAATATCTAATTGTTCTTTGAACCTGCAATATTATCAATAAATTTTAATGTCGACCTGCCTAATAAACAAAATAAAGTTAAACAAAAGCTGTTTTCGTTCAGCAGAGTGATTCGTAATCATAATAAACAGGATTTCAGTGAACAGTAATTATATGATACAAAATTGCATGGTAGGTACAGAGACAACACATGAAACAGGTACCTTATGATTACGAATCACTCTGCTGAACGAAAGCAGCTAAAATTCCAATGCTATCACGAGATTTGCGATGTTGCCGTCGTAAACGGAGCTCACCTTCATCTAAAAGTTGAATCGTGTAAAATAAAGCCAGACGCCCTCTGGCGTTGGTAGGGTGAACTAGAGGTGTATAAGATGTGATAAATTATGAAAATATGAGATCCGACCAAAAATTTTAAAATCAACGGTTATGGTCTAACCAATTAAAATGGCGACGATATACACGCAAAACAAGACGAGATCCAAAATCGGATCTCACCTTTCAAAACGGATCTCAGGTTGTTAATGAAACTACTAAAACAGATCTCGACTTGTAGCGATATAAGTATATATATATATATATATATATATATATATATATATATATATATATATATATATATATATATATATATATATATATATATACTCCGAAAAGAGTAATCCGAGATCCATGATATACATGGACAACCTGAGATCCACCCGTTAAAAATTAGTTAGAGACAAGACAATGTGGGCTTTTAATTACGGCAAAAATAGTCTCTAGAATTTAATAAGAGGGGTAAGATTTATCCATTATTGTGAAAGTTATAATTGCAGGTGAATTGCAACATTACGAGATCCATGTAAAATAGAATAATATGGGATCCGTTGGGAAATACAAAAATATATCTACGTAATTTTGCGACACGCGAGATCCTGCAACGTTGCCCACTTTACGGATCTCTTTTTGTTATAGTATGACCTTATTTACACTCAGTGTATATATTGTCTATAAGTTGTTTCAGGGATGTGCTGTTATAAAATATTGGTTAAACTTAGAAGAGTCTGCTAAATACTTCATACAAAGCAGTTGTATACCATGTGGCACAGACCATACGAACACTCTTGTAACTTTTGAATGGATCAGTGGATTATTTCAGATTTATTGTAGTGATATTAAGTGGGTTTGATAAGTTAAACCTGCTCAGGGCCAAGTAATTCAAAATAATTAATAGTCTAATTGATTAACAAATTTTGACACAAAAGTTCCATTCAAAAATAGATCGCTGTACTTGTAGGTACTAAAACAAAAAAAAAAATACAATCGAAATATATATCATGTGTTTAGGCCAGTAGGATCCACAGCTGCAAAAATATAAAGGTTGTACGATTTAAAAATTTGATTTTGTTGTAAATTACATCGAAACCGGAAATCGGTCGTTTGCGTCAATTAATGTTAAATATCTCGCTGTACCAAATTTCAAAATAATTCCCTCGTCAATTGGAAAGTTACAAAAGTGGACCATCCGGT